>JANVCQ010053332.1:0-10702 GCA_025531925.1 Erythroxylum plowmanianum
GTATTTTATAAAAAGAGCCCCCGTGGTCATTGTATACACTGGTGATTATGTATGTTAACGATTTTCTGCATAGTGTGTGTTTGTGTTTTAAAAACGAAATAAAAATTTATCTTTATACTGAGTATTGATTGAGTGTTGTAGCACGCCGCTCTCGCAGGGCACGGACTCGGATATCACTAGCGATATCGGGTTCGGGTCACGCGGGATTGAGATGTTACAGATTATATAAAAATAGAACTCAATCTTATGAAGATTTCTTGGTGAATCACGTGACTATTGAGCTTAATGGTTTCTGTTGTGACCTCTCCCCTAGTTGTAGTAGTTAACATTTCTTTTTGAGCAACTAGTTTTCTATTGGGTTTTATGGAACCTAGGCTATGTGTGTGTGCTGCACTTTTCTTGATGTGTCGTGGTTGATGGGTTTTCAGCTGTGTATTCTTTGATCAGTGGTTGATTGATTTGGTGGTCTGTAGTTGTGATGTTTCTATTATTTATTGCATGAATCAACTGGGGATTTTTATTTTACTCTTCAATGATAATTAAGGGTGTTTTTTTTTGGACATGGCAACTACCTTATTTTTAGGTGTATGCGTTATCTTTGTGTTGTCTTATTTTTTGGTGTATGCGTTATCATTGTGCTGCCTTTTTGTTTTGATGAAGTGTTGATTGAGTGACTGCCCTTGAGGATTTGCAGTTGGAAGTAATGTGCAAAAATTTCAGCAGCTGACTACGACAGTATACTTGGTGAACAATGTTCAAATCTATCTTCAAAGGAGCTGAATTTATTAGGAAGTTGTTTGTACTTATCTCAATTGTATTCATTTTTTCTCTTTATTATTTTTAATCACTTGAGTTGTTCGTTTATTGTCTTTATCATTAAAAAATTGTTAAGAAAATCTTTTGTTGCGATTAACACGAGTCGGTTGTGTTATTTGGTATGAAATACTTTCACAAGTTATGAGGAAGAGGGATTGTGTCAAGGGTTAAGTGGTGTCAACTCAGTAAAGCCTTGTATAAAACTATTATCATTAATGAAAGTGTTGAGCTGGGTGAGGGCCCCGCAGATGTAAACAAAGTGTGCTGAACTACATTAACAAATTTTGGTATTAATTTCTGATTTGTGGATGTGGGTTTAATTTTCTGCTTTTATTGTGCTAGATTTTGTGAAACTACAACACCCCTTCGGAAACTTTCAATTGATATCAAAGCTTGGTCACCGAATCAGAACTTGGTACAACAAGTTGGTGCAGATCCGCATTTCGCAAATATGGCTAAACGAGAAGAAGCATCAATTACTGGGTCACCGCTGATGGATGTTTCCAATTATCTTACATGGAAATCATGGATGAGAGTCTTTATTCAGGCACAGGAAACAAAAGCGTATAACTCGTTGTTATATGGCTAGGCACATCTAGTGATAACTAATGACAGGGGAGAAGTGGTACTGAAGGATCCATATGAGTAGATAAGAGCTGAAGAAGAGAGAGCACTTGGAAACTCCCAAGCCATGTATGCCATATTTAGTGATGTTGATGAAGGTCGCCTCTCAATGATATCAGCCTGTGAATTGGCTAAAGAAGCATGAGATACACTGCAAACTATACAAAAGGGATCGAAATCTGTGATACCTCAAAACTTCAGATGTTTATGAGATTTAAGGAGCTAAAGATGGACAAGAGAGAAATCAATGGAGACTTCCATGAGAGATTGTGTGACATAGCAAACTAAGCACATCAACTCAGGAAGAAATACTAACTAGTTAAGAAGACATTGAGATCCTTACTGTAGCACCCCACTCTCATAAGGCATATCCCCAAACATACCGATAGTATTCGAGGACATACTCTACGAGGGTGACATGTTATAATAGTCAATCAGTCCAACTCATTACAATTTTTTTTCAAGCATCACACGCATATGTGAAAAATCAATAATCAATTTTGGCCCATTTTATTCAAAAACATTTTCAAACACAAGAGTTACAACCATTATACAGCTCATCAGAATTTCACTAGTCACTTGGGCCCATTTCAAATACAAAACATTTTAGTCATAATTTTATTACATTACAAAATCATTCATATACACATTGTACAGTATTTGTGAATACACATTTTAATACAAAACAATGAAATACATATGCAGGCGCTAGCTGATCCTAACTTCTATCTCTTACTCGAATGTAGTGGCTAGACTCCTATTTGCCTAATGGGGTAACTCCTCTAAGCCTGAAAAATAATATTGCAATTTTGGTGAGTTTTGCAAACTCAATGAGTTATCATCCTCGATGGTTCACTCAAATCATATAACACATCACATCATATATTCACATAACTCACGTCACTTCATTTATCAAGTAGCATCACATATCACTTACTTCATATATCACATCCAGAGCAATCGAACAGATCATTTTGATCATTTAATACTTATATATCAATTATAAATGCAATGCACACGAGACTCACATTCGTTTATTACTTTGATGTGACTGAGTGTCTTTTTACTAGCTCATATCCCTTGTGGTATATTGAGCTGTATCAGGTAATGTCCTATATCGTTTAGTAAATATCAGGTACATTCACAACTAAGCCAGATGCTCTTATCAGATTCTAAGTTTTAAACTCTTTTCACTGGCGACTCTGGTCACAATTGCCTTTATCTTTCATGCATTCATGTAATAGAATGCATCACATTTACATTCTTTCGATAGTCATCAAATTTCAGTTTCACATTCAGAACACATTTATCATCAAAACTTGGCCTGACATTTAATAAAAATGTTGAGTACAATTATTTTAGTCAGATTCACACACAAGGAGCACTTCCAATATCTTACTCATGCATCAAATGCCTCGGACTTTCAAAGTACGGAATCAACTCAATCACATTCACAAAATAATCCTATACAGAATTTAGTACAAACAAATAATTAAGTGAGACCTTCTAGGTTACTCACAGTACACTCTAGATTAACATTAGCTTCTATGATCCGAAAACGTTTAGATGAAGATGTTCTATCCTATATCCACATCATGCAATACACATATTGCAAACACATTACTAATTGTAAAATCACATAAACATTCAATCGTACACATATGTATATGTGTTATGTATAATGCATGGTCAATGATAATCCCGAGTATATGTCCATTATTCTCATCACATGATCACTCATATATCAAAACTCACATACGTATGATTTGAACTTAGGCTTACACCTCAGTAAAACAAATTTATTCTAAGTTCATCAATCAATTAATCATTTAAACTTTTTCTCAAAATAAACTTTCATGTCAACTTTACATGATCATTAAGATAAGGAAAATGGAGTATTTAGGCAACACTTTCGCCTAAAAAATTGCTCCCATATGTCTTAAGTTTGTAATGACACCAATATCATAATTTGATTCAGTATACTAAAAGTTATGCTCAAAACACTTTAAATTATTCTTAAAGTATAATAGTACTCTGTACTCAAATTCAAGCAAGATTTTGAAATTCTTAGAGATAGAAATAAAATTTTATTGCTTAAATAAATTTTTATCTATATGTTTCTAGTTTAATATAAATCAAAAATCATCTCATTTGAATATCTACAGATTAAGATATGGTCAAAATACCAGTGTCTGTTTAATGAGAGCACTTCATTTAACAGTATTCCAGCGCATTTCACATTTTCACCCAAAAATTATCAATCAATATTTTCCTAATGAATTCATATGGCCATCAATTTTGTTGGATAGAAATAAAAATATGTGAGGAGATTGTTGGTTCAAATTTCACATCATTTGGAGGTCGGGAGACGAAGTTATAACCAAAAGAATGAATGATGTTCAAAACTGTCAACTATCAGTATGCCTTCATTGTCACAATCATGCTTGTGCACAATCGTGCACTTCCAATTGATCCTCCTATGTCACGATCGTGCAACCCCTTAATGACCCCTTTTTGTCACGATGATGCACTACCTCTTATTCAAGCTTCATTCCAGCTATTCTCAAAACAAACCTTTGGGACAATTTTGTATGGCCATTCTGACAAGGAAAAAGAAGGATTTAGGCAAAACATTCTTCTAAACAATTGTTCCTTTATATCTTAAGTTTCTAATGACACCAATTTCATACAATTTGGTTCAATATTATGTAATTTATACCTAAAATACTACAGACTATTCCCAAACTAAGACAGAATCCAAAAGCTCAACTTCAGGTAAAATTTGAAACTTTTATAGACATAATTCAATTTTGATTTCTTCATGAAAAATATAGTCATATGTTTCTAATTTAATCTGAATAAAAAATTATTCCATTTGGATATCTACAGATCAATTCATGGATAAAATACAGATGCATATCCAATGAAAATGTTACAACTAACATTTTCCAGCACTCTTTAAACATCATTATCACTTTGTCTCCAAACTTCCATCCTAGTTCTTCACTTTTTAAGAAACTATACTTACCTTTTCTTTAACTTCAATACTTAATCCAATCTGTTTCTAAAATAACCAACGATCCATGTTTTTATACATAAAAAATAGAATATAAAAATATCCATTCACAACTCAATTTCTCTGCACTTCATTCTATCTCATTTTTAGATTCATTCTAACTCTAAATCATCTCAATACCAAATCATACATTATTAGTCATAAATCATAGAAAAAAAGATATAAACACATTCATTTCTTCATGATCATTTTGTCGCCAACTCTGATCATACATACTTCATTCAATAAATCAAGAAGAGTAATGCTTATACTTACTTGTTTAGCTTCAATGTCTTCAAATCACACTTAACCCTAGCTTCTCCCATGCATCATACGATCACCAACTTTTAAGGTGGAATAGGTTGGATCTTTTAGTAACAAGATGGAGAAGACAATTAATCTTGAAGAAATAAAGTGAAAGAGTTAGACAAAAATCAACATGTTGAGGGTGAGGTGGGATGGTCATGACTCATGAGTGAAGGAGAGAAAGATGAAAAAATGAAGAAGATGAAGAAATGAAGCATGTATTGTAAATAGACAAGTGAAAGACCATAAGATGGTCTTTAATTTAGGTATGAGAATAATAAGTGGTGAGTGGTAGTGGCACTTGTCACTTTACTATGGTATCATTTTGGTCTTTTAATAAGCTAGTCCATTTTTCTACAATTTTCAACCCAATTTTCTCCCAATTTTCAGCGACACTTATCCCTAATTTGTAATATCATTTATAAAAATTTTCACTCCATTTGACTCTTATTTCTACTACTATTCATTAATGGTTCTACCATTTGGCATTTTTCCTAGTCCAAAAATACTCTTAAATTCTAGAAATTTCTCATATTTCACTAAAAATTATAATTCACTACTTATACACTCCAACTTAATTTTTAAGACACATAATCCATAATCCACATTATAATCACATTAAAATAATCATTTATACCCGAAAAATATCAAATGAGTGCATGAACAATTCATTGTAATATGTGCAATAATCAAATTCACGTGGGTGTATGCTAAAATTGTGCATTAGTATAAAATGCATTTTTTTAATATCTCATTGCTATTTTCTCAATTACATAAATCTATGGTTCTAACCTTTAGTATGGAAACAGGACATTACACTTACCTCCAAGGCTTATACCAGAATTTGCAACAATTGAGGAACCTTATGATATCAATGAATTGTCGTTGAATAAGGTAACTGAGATTTTTACTAATTTTTAGACGAATCTATTAAAGGGTAAACAAGAGAGGAACAAAGGATTGGAACTATAAGCTGAAATTGGTAAAGGAGTGAATGATGTAGAAGATGAATCTAATGAGAATGAGGATCAAATATTATTGACAAGAAATTTCAGTAAGTGGTTGAAGAAAATGAAAAAGGACAGACCCAATTTTAGACAAAACTATGGGAGTTCATCAAACAATAAGCTAAAACTAAAAAGGGTGAAAGAAAAGTGAAGAAAATTCAATGTCATGAGTGTCAAGACTTCGGACATGTGCAAGTGAAATGTGTTAACACCTCAAAGAAGAGAAAAGGGAGGTCCTATATGAGCACTTATAGTGAGAATGAATCCAAAAGTGAATGTGGTAGTAAAGAAGAAGTTATGAGTAGTGTTGCGTTAGTTGCTTTATATAGCAAAACTCTAGTTATTTGCCTAACAGTAACCAAGAAGGAAGAAACTGATGATGAAAATGTGAATAAATTAGAAAATTCCAAAAAAAATGCAAACGTATTAGCTCAAAGTCTAATCTCAGATTATGACAGTGATAAAGTGGTTTATATGACAAAAGGAGAATATTTATGAAGCTTAAGAATTAATTTATGCAAAATGACTGTAAACATCCATGAAAAATGAAAAGCTGAAAAAGGAAAACCTCTCAATGAAGAACATCGTTCAAGATCTATAGATGAAGTTGTTGTCCACGTTAGATGAGATTGGTGAAACTGAATTGAAGTTGGTCAGTATAGAAAAAGGATTAAGAATGCTAAATGAAGGTACATAAAAATTAGAACAATTGCTGGAAATTGGTAAGATTAAAGGAGATCTTCAAGGCATTAGCTATAAAGGTAAAAGTTCTAAGTCGAATGATGAGAATAATGGGATAACCAGATCTGTCCAAGAAGGGATCTCAAGGAAGAATACGAGATTTATATCTACATGTCATTTTTGTAGGGTTATCGGGCACATAAGGCCGAAGTGTTACAAATGTTGTTTCAAAGGACTCAAAATCGAAAATCTACATATTCCTCACAAAACAGTCAATGATGTTGAAGTACGCTTGAGTTAAAAAAAGTCAATTGCAAGCTCTCATAGTTCTTAAATCCACAAACGTTATTTCTCATAATGGTTTTTATTTTGATAGTGGATGTCCACGTCATATGACAGGAGAAAAGAGTTACTTATTCGATTATCAAAGTTATGTGGATGGGCATGTGACTTTTGGTGATGGAATGAAAGCTTCAGTGATTGGAAGAGGGACATCATGCATGGATAGACTATCACTCCTCAAGAATTTATTTCATTTCGATGGATTAAAAGCCAATTTGGTGAGTATAAGCCAACTTTGTGATGATGGTTTATTGGTTGAATTTACAAGTGATGAGTATAGGGTGTTAACCAAAAAAGGAGAATGTCATGTGAGTGGGAAACGATCAACAAACATTTTGTATATATTGTAGGTCACTTCTACATGTAAATTAGTTTCATATGATGACAATATAAATCTATGGAATTAAAAGCTCGGGCACGTTAATCATGAACTTATTAGCAAGTTAAAGAAATTAGAAGTTGTGAGAGGTTTGCAATAATGAACAAAGAAGATAAAACTATATATAGTGCATGTCAAATGGGTAAGCAGATGAGAGTGCCACATAAAAAGTTTAGACACTTTACTTCCTTATGCATATTAGAATTAATTCACGTGGACTTGGTTGGTCCAACATAACATGATAGCATTGGTGGGATGAGATACTTTTTAACTTATGTTGATGATTATTCTAGATATACTTGGGGTATCATTTTTGAAAGAAAAATCAAATGCTTTTAAGGCTTTTAGAAGTCTATGCGTGCAAATCGTGAATTTGAAAAATATGGTAGTGTTGAGAATTCGATCAGATCACAGAAGGGAATTTGAAAATGCAAGTCAACGATTTATGTGACAAGAATGGATTCATATAAGAATTTTCAGCACCTAAAACTCTACAACAAAATGGAGTTGCGGAGAGGAAGAATCGAACCCTTCAAGAAATGGTCATATCTATGTTAAATGGAAGGAAAATGTCAATGCGGTTTTAGGTTGAAGCGATGAACACAACAAGCTATATATGCAACATAGTCTATCTTAAGAGTATCCTAAATAAGATGTTTTATGAACTTTGGAAAGGAAAGTAACCAGATGTAAGTTCCTTTCATATCTTTGGTAGTAAATGTTATATTCTTAAAGCATACTGACATAGGCAATGTGTGTCAAATTGTTTTAACAAAATTTGGTGTTAATTTTTGGTTTGCGGTTGTGCTTTTAATTTTATGTTTTGATTATGCTAGAATTTTTGAAATTACAACACCCTTTTGGAAACTTTCAAGTAAGATCAGAACGTGAGTTTGAAATAGGCAACATGGTTTTATTGAAATTGTGACCTTATAAACATTATTTTCTTCAAAGAAGAGGGAATAAGAAGTTATCTTCACTTTATTATGGCCCGTACAAAATTATACAACGAGCGAAAAAAGTAGCGTACAAGCTAGAGCTTCCGCAAGGTTCCTTTATAAACCCAATATTCCATGTATCTCAACTGAAGAAGGCTTATGTAGACAAGAAAGAACTTCAACATCACTACTAGAATTCCATACACCTTTTGAACATCTCCCTATACCAGTGCCAAGAAGAAGGATGGATAAAAGAAACAATAGCCCTATCACTCAGTTATTAATTCAGTGGTCGGACGGAGAACATGCTAATGCAACATGGGAGTACCTCTTCAAACTTCAAAAACGGTTTCCAAAAATTAACCTAGTGGAGATGGATATTAAGGAAAAGGGAATTATTACAGGAATTGATGAAGAAGATGACCATGATGTAGGAAATAGCTCAAGTGACAAATAAACGGTAGCGTTAGCTACTATGCAGAATTTGTGTTGTTTAAATAAGGCTCTACAAATGTAATCCTAGACCAGTACACATTGTAGTTGTTACTATCATATGTATTTAAATGAAGCATTAACGACTATATGAACATGAAAAAACATAATTCAGTTGTCTTTCTTTCTGAATATTCTCTCTGTGTTTATGAAATTATTTTCTCTCTCTCCTTTGTTTTCTTTCTTCATTCGTACTATGTGAATACTATCATGGGAGTGACATTGTAATCACATTGTCACCAAAAATATACAGCGGGGCATATTTAGCATTTGAGTGAGAAGTAATTTGTGTTCCGAGTATAGATCAAAACTGAATCAATTTTTATTTCCACGACTTAGATTGATTAATAATTAGTTGTTATCTAATGTGCTAGTTTAAAAATATTGACTAATACATAGATGAGGACAATTATGAAGTTTTAGGGAAAAATGAGGATTTTTTAGGTTTTAGGGTGCACATAATCTAACAAATAATGTTTTTCTATTGAATGCATAGGTGGACACACACTATGAGTGTAACAAAAGATTTTTAGAAAAAGACACGGCTTTAGAAAAATATGTGTTAGAACCCTTGTTTATGTTTGAATAAAGGCAATCATAAATGCATTTTGAGACATAAGTGTATCAGGTTTTATATATTTACATACAGAGAAACATTGTCTTATATAACCTAAAACATATGCGTATTTGTGCTTATCTTTCATTGCAAAAAGAAATAGTGAGTTATTTGATTTTGTTTTAAGCCATAATTATAAAGGATAACAATATTTGAAAATACTTTTTTTGTTGATTTTCAAACTTCGGATTTCATAAAGTGGAAATTCTCGATCTTTGTAAAGTTTAAGGAATGAAAAGTTGAGATGGAGAACTAGACGAGTAGAAAAACCAAATATCTAAGATCACAAAATGATACTAAGTCCATAAACTCAAAATTCTAAAGATTTTACGAGAATTATGTAATTTAGAGACATTGCATTGTCAAGTCTAAGTATGGTATATTATCTCATTAATAGATTATCATAGAATTCATTAGATAGGAAAGTGACAGAGGAAGTGTAAACATGAAATTAGATTTGAAACTTTATATGTCTCCCTTATGTTTATGTTTCTAGTGATGAGAGGTCCAAATTTAATTTAAAGTCAAAGAATTATATTATTAGCTACCATAAAGGTATGAAGAGCTATAAGGTTTTGGACCAAACATCAAAGAAGATAGTGATTGGCAGGAATGTAGAGTTTGATGAGCAATAAATGTTAAACAAACATTGTAGGTGATAAGTCAAATTATTTGTAGATGATTTTGGGATGAATTGAATTTAATTTGACTTATTTATTTATGGATTTGAAGTATTTTACACTTAATTCTCTCACATTACAATTGTGTTGCTTGACAGGTACAAATGGCAGATTGTGGGTTAAAAGGCATAACTTTCCTTGTAGATTCCAGATCAAAGTCACTCAAGGATGATTTCAAAGAGAATTCCGAGCTCTATAACTTCTAAGAAGGCTCCAAGAAGAAATTTTATCAATTGGAAGGTCAAAAGCATGAAATTGATGGAATGAGGCATGTTCGTTTAACAGACACCTATGTCCGTTAAATGGACATAACCTGGCAGATGATGCATTTCAGACCTGAGAAGGTCCGTTAAACAGACATGCATGTCCGTTTAACGAACATTGGCGGCCAGCACGACCTGTTTTCCCCTGTTTGGGAAAATGAGGTCTTCCCCTGTTTGGGAAAATGAGGTCTCTGGGGATAAGGGAGATATAAATACTTATTGTTTAGACCTAAAAGAGGAGGCTGGACACTGAAAACAAGAATACTACATTGGAAGGCACAAAAGAAGAGGAAGATAGTGAATTTTGGGGATTTGCACAAGGATTGGGAACTACATTCTCTTGTGTTTCTGCTACTTTCTCTCTCTACTCTCTCTTAAATGCTGAGCATCCTTATGTGTATGATTTTTGTTACAATGTTCTGGAATTAAACCTCATTTAGGGTGAGGGATGTAGCCTCTTTGGAGGATTGATTTGTATGATATGGATTGTTGAATGTTGAATG
>JANVCQ010053382.1:0-10699 GCA_025531925.1 Erythroxylum plowmanianum
TGCATAACCATGTGTGAAGGCAAAATTACGTACCGAGTTCAGAAGATCATCTCGATTTTCAAATCGTTTCTTCGACAACTCCAATGCATCATCAATCATGACCATTTTTTTTCACTCCCAATGTCTTATAATTCGTCTCCATCCATAATCTAGATAATTTGCATGAAAGTTGTAAGGTGCAACAAAAAAATTATATTAAAAAAAATAGATATAATCTATTTAAAATTTTAAATAACTTATATGTCATAAATACTTCAAGTAAATTGAAAGATTTTTCATGTATCATCAATCTCGGTAATAATATATTTTCAATTAAAATATTATTTTTTAATGAGTTATTTAATCTATTAAATATTTAATCTATTAAACGATCATGTTAAACCTATGAATAGAAATTATAACAATCACATGTACAAATCTAATTTCCTATATGTTATTTTCATGTAATGAATTTTTAAAAAATTATTACAGTAGATGCAGTGTGCTTGTCTGCAAATGAACCATAAGACTTCATCTTTTTTTTTAAAAAAAAAAGAAAAAGGAAGATGACAAACCTCGTTCAAGTTCACGCTTGAAGGATCCACCATTGTTATTTGTTGATGTCCACAATTTGTTTCCGATTTGAGACGTCAAAGAGAGAGAGAGAGAGAACGCAGTTTCTGATTTGAGAGGTCAAAGCGAGAGAGAGAGAATTTGGTGTAGATTTTGGTGTGAGCTTTTGAATATATGAAGCTGGATGAGAATTTGGTGCGAGATTTTAGTCCTAGCGAGGGAAATTGAATATATGAAGCTGGATGAGAACTTGGTGTGAGATTTTAGATTGTGAATGACGTGGCAATTTAACTTTCGTGGATATAAACAAAATTGCCGTGGAAATAAGGGCTCCCTTAATTAAATCATAAAGTCAAAGTACTACTAAGGGAAGTACCCATCTAAGTATAGTTATTTAATTGCATTCTATTTTTATCAAATTTCTTATTATTTATTTCCTTGGCAATTGTTGAAGTAAGATATGTTATTCTTATTTTATATTTCATGATTCGAAAAACCATAAACATCATCTCTCTATTTATTGTCTTTAGAATAGTTAATCATGTTAAACTTTTTTATCCATATCACTTCTTTGGAGGATTTGACCCTTGCCATTATATCACTTACCAATGATAGATATGTTTTCTTACTGAGTGATATATTTGTAATAGGAAAAAATTGGCAGTATTAATACAAAGTACCTTAGTAATTACACAACTCACATTAAGTTTTTGACTTATTACTAGGGACGCAACTAGATTTAGGAATCCTATTAATTATTTATCAAATCTTGTATGGTTGTTTTCTTACTTTATTTTATGATATTTCTTTTATTATTTTTATTTCTGTAAATTTCTTTATATCTTACTTTATTTGGTTTTCTTTATTTTTTTACATATGATTTTAAGAGTGATTATGGTGTATGACAAGAAGCTAACAGTTTGTATTTCTAAAAAAAAGTATAAAACTTGAGAGAACATTGTATTAGAATCTAAGGAAGCAAAACAAGCAAGAACCTATCTATACAAAAAAATTACAACTTGAAAATATGGAAGAATAAAGAAGAACAATGATAGAGCATACTAAACCATCTCTTATAGATACACAATCGTGCATTGCAATGCTAGAAACAAATCCCTGAGGGTACCATATGGAAAAGAAGTTAGTCATAGGCTACATCGTGTAAGAAATTCATGAAATTTTTAATGCCTCCACTATTTATTTGAAAAGTGATTTGAGAAACTTGATTTCGGGAAGAATATATGTTTTATATTAAATATTGAATTATGTAAATTGAGATAAATTTGTTTTAGGGAGGTTTAAATAATTAAATATGATTTGAATAGAAATTCTAGCACTCATTGAGCTCGTTTAGCTCACACTCTCTTTTATGTTTTTAAATGAAACCTCCCAGTGCATGATCAGGGGCTTCAATGGGACTCCACCTCATGACTAGTCAACTTCATCACGTGCTGCTGTGCAGGCATCTTTGCCTTGTAAATATTTTTGAGAACATTTGCATCTTTATGAATATGTTTTGGAATATTTTTTATGTAAAGAATGCATGTATATGAATGTTTTAAAGTTAAATGCATGAATATGTTTGAGGTTATTTTTAAGATTATTGAAGTGATTGTTAAGATTGCTTGTGAATGGACTTAAAGTCCAAAATTTGTTGTGGGGATTTTAAGATGATTATAAAAATGCTTTGCACTTTTACAGAGCTTTTGAAATCGAAATTTGTAACTCCACTACTTATATCTTTTTAATTTTAAGTTAAGGTTTTTTTGGTAAAAAGGGCAATAGGCTTAGTTCCATGGAAACTTTCTAGTTGGATCAGATATCAACTGGAGGGCCATCGTGGGGTGTCAGGCAAGTCGCCTAGTCATTTTAAGATAGGGCTTGTCACCTACAGTATGAATTATAATTTGAAGTAGAGAAATCATATGAATTCTCATGGGGAAATCAACAAGCTTTAACAAGTACTTGCTAGATTTTTAGCAACTTGTTTTTAAAAAATAAACAATCAAGTCTAGAAAATATGATGAGATATTTTATGCAAGTAACTACTTCTCAATTCTAAAATTATAAAGCTTCGATGAAAAATCTTAAAGTTTAGATAGGACAACTAATTAAGATGATCATAAAAAGACCAGAAGCCATTTTGTCTAGTGACGCAATGCTCAACCCTAAGAAACATGTGAAAGAGGTTACCTTAAAGATAAATAGTTTACCAACACTAAGTAGGAAGAAGAGATTAAGGTAATGTCACCATTGAGGGAATATAAATTAAGAATTCCTTACTTTGTTAGATTCTTTTAGAAATTTAAGAAGGAAGAAACTATTAGGAGGAGTACGAAGAAGATCTAGAAGAGGAGTTAAAATCAATTAAAGGTAACAACAAAGTCTTCCAAGACATCATACTACCAAAGATGGTGACTCAAGGAGTTTCAACATTTCATACATAATTAGTAATATTTATATTATTAAGGCAATAATGATTTTACAAGAAAGTATTAATGTAATGCCTTACAATATGTTAAAAAGATTAGGATTAATGATGTATTTTGTTGACAATGTAATAAAAAGACCTAAAGGTATTATGGAGAGTCAAGTTTGGTGACCATTTTAAAAATTTACTTGTGATGTATAGTTGAGCAATGATCATATAGGTTATCATATAGAAGTCGGGAAGAAAGGAACCAAAGTAAGTTTAAAACTCTTTCCAGGCTGACATAACATTGCAATGTTAAAAAAAATCATATAGGAAAAACCGCAACTATCTTTGATCATAACCCATGTAATTATTACCACAAAGAAGAACCATAATTCCAATCACAGTAATTAACATTGAAAAATAAAGTTAAATGCGTCGATTAAGTGGCCAAATCTAAGGAAAATTCATTATTGAGGGTTTAAGACAAAATATATTGATAAATAGAACTATTACTTATTTGTTGAGTAGCTAGATTGGTTGAAAAAATCGTAATTATAATGATCAATAAAACACTTGAAAAAAACCACAAATATCAAAGCTTTTTTGTTACTGTAAAAGAAAGTATCCTAATCCTATTAACATATGGAATGGAAGTGTAAAAAAATATAACTTATGGGTTATCATATGGCTTACATAAATTTAGAGAAGTTAAGGGATATGAGATTAGTCAAAAAGATTGGTGGAGCCTATATTTTGGTCAAGTGATAAAGAGAGGATAGAGTAAGGACTAGGAGAGAGTAGAGCCTTAGCCAATAGGAAAGGCACCTCTAACAGAGGAGCTTGGAGAGGTCCAATCCATAACACAATAGTGGTTATGGCAGAGGATTGAAAAGACCATTCTTGATCTCAAAAACAAGAAAAAGAGACAGATTTTCATGCTATAAATGATACAAAGGAAATTGAGCAAGGACGCAATTATAATAGATGGAGCAATAACTATTTGTTTACTTTTAGCATGTTGGATACTCTGTATAACCTTCCTAGTCCTTGACAATGTTATAGAAGAATAATGATCATGATGATGAACCTATTTTAGATTAAGCCTTTTTTTTGCATTTACATTTTCATAGTATTTCCATTTTATATTCCCTAATCTTTTGTTATTATTTTTCATTTAATTTGGTTTAGTGCTTTATTTTAGTTTAATTGAATGTTAATTTCCTTGTAATGTTATTTGGTTTGTTTTTTCTTTCGTTATGATTGTTTGTAATTTATAAATAACTTCTAGATGATGATCATAAATGTAACATCCCGTTATCCATGTTAGGGCTTTAATTGTGAATTATGATAAATTTCTGAGAAATTAGGAATTAATAGTGGCATACACATTTATTTTGCAGATTCATATGATTGTACATGCATTCATTGGCATTTCCGGGTAAAATTGATTTATCAGTGAAAATTGTGGATTAAATTGGAGTGTATTAATTGTGATTTGGCAATTTCGGTATAATTTGGATATTTTGAAATTTTTGGTGAATTATTTTAACTGAAAATTTATTTGGTGGTAAAATTTTTTTTTGGAGACTATTAGTAATATTTTGAAATTTTTGGGAATTTTAGGAATTTTTTCTAAAAGTTTTGGGGTATTTTTTAGACTAAGAAAAATGGACAAATGACATGTAACACTTATAAGAGGCTGACAAGTGGCTCATATGCAAGGGAGCCACGGGTCTCTAAGTTATTAAAGCAAGATATTAGACAGGAGCTTTCATTGTTCTCTCTTCGGAAAACTTGTTCTTCATTTAGTTTTGGTCTTCTTCTCAAGCTGTGATTTTCTGAAAATAGGCTAAGTAAATGGCTAAGTTTCTGAGTTCCATAGCTGATTTTTTGTGTGTGATATTTTGCTTGTTGGAATGAAACACATGCATGAGATAGATGAGTTGTAGTAACTATGCATGAAACCGTAGGTGGGTTTTGATTTTTGGTGTTTGGTTTGAATATTGAGTTTTGAATTGTTTGAGAGTAAGATGAGCTAGAATGGGAGTTAAATGAGGTTAAAGAGTGGATTAAAAAAATGAAAGAATATGCATTGGATGAAAATATGAGAATTTGAAAGTTTACAGTAGAGAGAGAGATGACATTTATGAAATTTTGGATGTTAAATGTTTGAAGTGTAATTTGAGTCTAACTTGTTGCCAAGATGTTTCTAGATATGGAAATGTAGAATGGATAGTTTAGAAGTAAGAAATTTAAACAAGAAACAAAACAAAAAAAGAGAGAGGAAGTGTAGTTCGGTGAAGAAGATGATGAATAATATGGAAAAAAAATTCTGGTTTTGGAAATTGTAACTAATGTTGCATTTTGAGTTGTTTAGCATAAGATAAGTTGTAAATGAAGGAGTAAATGTAAGGGTGTAACTTTGTGATGAGGAATTAAGTAGAGGAAAGGAAGAAGATAGAAGAGAGTTGCTGCAAAAATGAAGAGAATTACGTGCAAAAAACGTTATTCTACAATAAAATGGTGATAGTTGCTTGTAGAAGGTTCTGAACAGAGTATTTCATTGAACAGCCCTCAGTCTTTTGCCTATAATTTTTTCACCCAAACTCCAAATAACTTGAAACTTGGATCAATAGATTCCTAAGACATTTTTATTTCTCTCCATAAAAATTTAGAGTTATCTGAATTGATTTGAAAGTGATTTATAGGATGAAATTGTGGAGGTCTGTTGGAATATTATGAACTGGAAATTTTCATGATCATGCTTCGGTTTTCTAATTATAAATTGAGTTGTAGATTTCTGAATGAGTTCCTTTTTATTCATATTAAACTAGAGACATTTCTACAATTTTTGTGAAGATGTCGAATTTTAATTCTGTCTCTTTGATTTTCAAAATTGGCATGAAACTGAGTTTTAGCTTATGCTGTAGCACTACCAGGGACAGAAATTATGTCCTGTGATTATTGAAAAAATTGGATTGATTTGGGCCGAATTAGGCTGAGTTTTCTTCACAAAGTTGTACCTTCTTCTCTTATCTTTAAATTGGTATAAAGTTTGAAATTTTTGGATGTCTGACCTGAAAGATATGAGTTGTACAATTAGAGGGTATGATCATGTACTAGCCAAAAGTTCAAATGTGCACAGTCTGAGGTATTTTGTATATAACTCATTGAATACTAAATCAAATTGGATGATCTTAGAGTTGTTAGAAATTTAAGACACTGTAGAACAACTTTTCAGAAGAAAGTATTGCCTAATCTTGTTGTTTATCCTACCATATTAATTATGCAAAGTTGACTCGAAAACATATGGGTAGAAAATCTGAAGTGGTCACTTAGGTTATGAAATTGATTTCACATTGTTTTATTTTGGTCCAAACTATAAGTACCAAATGATATTAATGAGGGCTTTGATATCTGATCAGTTTGATGTTGAAAATTACAATAAGATACCCGAAATTGTCATTGAACATGCATTGTGCATACTTTCTATATATTGATGTGCATAAAAGAACACTTATATATTTGTTCAAAAATGTGATATTTGTGAATGTGTTGTATATGTTTTAGAGGAGCCAAGTGGACGTCAGGCAGATATTGCCGGACTATCCAGGCAATAGTATATTGGAGCATTCTGTGAGTCATCCTAGATGATTTCCTAGGATTGATTTGATTTTAATTTAATTTAATTTATTACACTTCCAATATTATTGACTGTTTGTGAGTTGTTTTTGGATTCCAGACCTGAGGTCCGAGGAGTTTAGTAGTTGGGCATGTATTGGGAGTGTTTTTATTTGATATGAATTTGACAAATTTAATTTGGTTTGTTAAACTTCCAATGATTGAACTGTTGCGATTGTTTATGAATTCCGGACTTAAAGTCCGAGGAGTATATATTTGGCACTGTATTGGAAGTGTTTTGATTTGTTTGATAATTCTGATTGTATTATGCCATGTGAATTCTCAACGAAAGTTGAATGCCAGACCTAGGTTCGATGATTGTGAAATCTTGCCTGAGCATTTGTATAAGATTGTGATATATGAGAATTTTTTTGAAATTGTTGCATTTCATAAAATGCATGTCCAGATAAAGACGTTGTGACTTGAGTTGCCAGTATCAAGCGCTTGCACGTAGAGCTTTGCTCCGTGATATATGATTTGGCACGTAAAGCTCTGCCCTGTGAATATATGTTTCTGACTGAGCCCAATGAGCTAGTATTTGTATATGTGATAGGCACTCGGTCACAACATTAATAACGAATGTGGAGTCTCATATGCATCTGTATGTGTTTCTATATGATCTGATTCGCATTGATGAAATGATGTGCCATGACAGTGCGAGTATTTGAAATATTCATGTTCTGTATGTAATTTATGTATGTGAATCCGGTGAAATCATCAATGATGGTTCACTCATTGAGTTCGTAAAACTCATAAAAATTGCAACGTGATTTTTCAGGTACAAGACAGGAGACTTAGTATTTATTCAAGATTAGAAGAACGTTTTGGACTAAGTTATGGCTCACAGGTCTATCAGCTGACGTCAGAGAGATATAGCTTTATGTTATAGTTTTTGCTTGAACCTGTATGAGGTTTTGTAAATATTTGTTTAATGGAGACAGTGTAGACTTTGTGAATGAATGCAATGAATGGTTTTAAAATTTGATGATTTCTGATTATGTTAGATGATGCCATGTGTAAGTTGGATATGTTTTTGCTCTAACATGCCATTATCATAGGATATGTACTTGAATATTCTTAAATGTTTGGGTATGTACCTTGTGGTAGTGGGGTGTTGCAATAAATACCTTGGACATTAGATGACAAACAGGGGATAGAGAAGTTTCTTAAACTTTTTATTGCCTCCCTTTCAATTTATTGTCCTCTAAAGAAGTTTCTTATATATTTTTCTCTCCCTTTCAATTTTTTATTTTTTATATTTCATACATTGAGTATAATGTACAAGTCAAGTATAAGGAGGGAATTAATTGATTTATAAGCCCAATTTTTTTTCTAGTTTAAAATAGAACAATTTCAAAAATATTTTTGTCAATTGAGAAAAGATTAATTAAGATGAGACATAGTAAGTTTGGTTGTTTTATTATTCAATTAGGTTAGTCAATATTTGTGAGAATATATTACTAATTTAGTTTTAATTTACTCTAGTAATCGAGACAATAGATACTTAATTTTTATTAAGTTATTTTATGTATAATTAAGGCATACCTTCGACTTAGAAGTGAATTCTTTCTAGGCATTTTATCATCCCACTAAAAATATAAGTAAATAAAAATAAATAATATGTGAACAAGTTAGTATAAATAAATTTAGTATGGTAGCTTTAAATTAAATGAAAAATTTTAAGTTAAAAATTGGTATTGGTAGCCATTTAAAATAATGATCTAACAAAGTAACTGTGACTACTTTTAACAAGGTGTTTACTTTCTCGTTAAAAAATTATGTGACTTTTCAAACAATTAAATGCTCCTTCATTAATTAAAAGTTAGTCTCTTATTATTTTTGTTAATTTAGGTTATTAAAACATTTGATAGTTTAAGCATCTTAATCGTGTGTGTTTTCATTATGCATTATGTTGAGTTTTGTATATTGAGTTGATGTTCAAAGAATTCTTGGATTAAATTGAATTGATTTATCACTTATTATAGGTAGCTAAATGCCTAACTAATTGATGAACAATGCAAATGATAGATAGGTTAGGTTACTCCAACCGATTTGTTGAATTCTCTCTTGGAATTGCTATTTTTTTAAGTTAAGAGTGATGGAATTGATCTACTTGAATACTACCAAACTCTTAAGTATGGAAACATTTTATGTGCATTAAATATATACACTTTTCTAAAGAATTTTGCTTAATTTTAATGCTAAATTATCTTTTTTTACTTATTTTTATATCTTTTTAGGTAATTATGCAATAATTAGAGGCAATTCCAACTAAAAACATAAAGCAATTCACAATTCTTATAAGAACACGATGTGGCCTGTACCCATGTGCCAGTTTGTTTTTAAAAAGGTCAAGTTCAATAAGTAACATAACCTAAGTTGTAATTATGCAAGAGATCATATGAAAGTCATAGAGAAAATAGTATGATCAACTTTAAGGAAACATAATCATGCTAGAGGTCATGTATTCATCTTCAAGAAAATAATAAAATCCACAGCTTTGAGACATAGCTGTGTTAGAGGTCGTATTTATCACCTAGGGGAAGTAGTGAGGCCCATGGTCTATACCTGACCATGGGTTAAACCATGTTCTAGCAGGAGTAAACACATATCTAAAAGTGAAAACCATAAAACTTATGGGACTTTATTCATCTTTCAGATAAAAACACGTTAAAAAATATCCTTCTCTCTCTAAAAGTTAAGGTTAGTTATCAGCTGGCTTCTCGAACCTTTGGGCAATTGATTAAATTATTTTCCACTAGATAATCAAGATCCAAACATCATCTCCATATATCATTCTTTAGACAGACTTATAAAGTTCATCAAGAATTATTTCTACCATGACTTCTCTATTTTTATCTTTTAGTTTTGTTGTTTTGAATATGTTTTATGGATAAACAATTTTTTAGATAGGTAAAATCCTAGTAGTTATTTTGTATGTTTTAATTTAATTTAATTTATAAAATGTGATAAATTTCTATTACCTATCTTTATTGGTCTTAATGTTGATTTATTCACAATGATGTTTAAAATTAATTTTAATTCACTTATAGATGACTCGAGAGAGCCTACTTATAAGTAGATCATGGATTACGTACAAGGGGTTGAATAAGACACTTGAGAGTGTAAGGCCCCAACATACATCTTGGAAGTATTATAGCATGTCTAGGGTGTATTAAGAAGTGAACATAATGAATTAAGTACATCTAAGTATAGGAAGAGATATAATGGTACTTAATGTAAAAGACAAGGGTAAATGGATAATTTGTTCACTTCAACATGGACATAAATACTTAGACGTGAAATATGGATGAAAATTTTTGAAATGCTTGCTTGGATTTATGAATGTGATGTGAGGGGAATTGATAAAAGAAGTATTCCATAAGTAAATGAGATGTTTTTGGTTAAACTAGATGTATTTTTGTGTTGCTTTTGTATGATAAGATCGAAGTTAGTCACTGAATGGATAGGTTCAACATAACATATTTTTGTAATTTGGCCATATCTTGTCTATAGACCTCCAAATTAGATAATTTTAATTGGAGATTAAACTAAAGACATAGCTCTAAAACTTTCATAAAGGAACCAAAATCTAATTCTACCTCTAAGAGTTTTAAATTCTGTGTTGAAGTTGAGCTCTATAGTGTTTTGGGTATAACTCCCATAATAATTAACCAAATTGCATGAAATTTATGCCATTAGAAAATTAAGACATAGGGTAATGAAATAAAATTGATAAGATTGTAGGCCAATGTGGGAATCAAAGGAAGAAGAAGGACCAATATGCAATTTTCCTAAAGTCAACTCATGGATCAATAAGATTAAAGCATGTGTGTCCAATAGAATTGTAACATATATTCCAATAGAATTGTAACACATGGTCTAATATAATTGTGACACGTAGTCCAATATAATTTTAACACATGGTCTAATAGAATTGTAACACGTGGTCCAGTGGGATTGTAACACATGGTCCAATAGGATTGTGACATATGGTCCAATGGGATTGAAACATGTGTCTAAGACTAGAAAATTCATGAAAAGGCATAT
>JANVCQ010053511.1:0-10694 GCA_025531925.1 Erythroxylum plowmanianum
CCATAACATTTCTAAAATATGCACTCATAAGTTCTGATTTTACAAAATATTATGTAATTTACATGTTTACATTACAACTATCAAAGCTGTTTTTCAGTTTTATCATTACTTAATTTGTTCCTTGTTTCCTTTTACAGCTTTTACAGGATGAACATGCTCAAGATAAAGCAACTCACTCTAAGTTCCTTTAGCCCCTTATGTCTCTTATTTCACTGATTTTTTTTCTTTTCTTTGGCATTTCATAGCAGCCCAAAAGTAGTCAAAATAAAATGTCATTGAAATATGACTAGAGAAAGAAAAAATAGCCAAAGTTATTGTAGAGCTCAGAGCAAAGAAATAATAATGATGTTTGTCTCAAATATCACTAGGAATTTCAAGATTTTTACCAAATTGGAAGCCCTCCGACTCCTAATTCCTTCCATTCTATACTTCTATGCCCAAATAATCTATAGGAACTCACAAATCCAAATTGGCAAATTGTTCTACATAACATATACAATTGTTCAAAAATCAAATAATAACTTAAAAGTAGCTATCTAGTTGTATACTGCCATGTACAGTTTTAGGAGATTAATTTTGAATTTCCAAAAATTATGAGATCTTAGGAGATTGTATTCTATTTTGACTAGTTAGCTTCCTCGTAGTTTAAGTTTCCTTTTTTTTTCTCCTATACTAAGATGTATATTACCATGTAATTCACAATTAATGGTAAGAAAGACAAATTATTTTTCTCTTCTATTTCATTTCATGTCATTGGTATATGAGCCCTGGGGCTTTTTATAGGGAATTAATCTTTGAGCAACCCTCATTGCTGTCTGTTTCTTTTCTTCTTCCGTCCTCGATCTCTTTGTCCCAATATCAAAAACAAAAATAAGGTTCCAATAGGAATCTTGCTAAGATGCGGGGTCTGAAGAAGTCTAGAAGTACGCAACCTTGTTCTCCTTATGCCCAATAAACAAAAGCCCATTTCAAGCTAAACCAAGTTGAACAGTTCGCCATGTCTTTTTTAAAACCAAGCTAAAACATAAGAGCTAATTTTTATTTTGGTGAATTTTTTGATGATAATCAAACAGGAAAATTATAATAAAAAGGTTGATACACTGATAAATTAAGACAACAACACATGAGAATTTGAAACGACAAGCAACCAAACAACAAGAAATGACGCAAAATCAAGAGATTGACTGAAAGCAATAAAGTTGACTGACCAACTAAAGACTTGAAACTAATCTAACGGATACAAGTGATACTAGATAACAACGCATTTAAGATTCAAAAAACTAACTTCAAACCCACCCAGTGACTGCAAACACAAAAGCGGTCAGAAACCGACATTCTTCCATTGATTTACAGCACCGATGAAACCAGGCAATTTTCCGATCTAACATAGACAACTAAATGTTCTTCCTTTTCTCTTTTTTTACAAATAAGATTAAAAAAATAAAGCTTTAATCAAACGAGAGAATATCCAAGTGCGAGAAGAGTGACTTGAGAAAGGCTACGTGACAACGCTCTCTCTCAGTATAATTGGGTAGGGCTTTATTTAAATTTTAAACCATACTCGGTGTAAATAGGTGATCTTATTTTAATGGAATTTAACCGAATTAGACTTAAAAAAACATGAATGTATACTATTAATTTTAATGAATTAAATACACCCATGAGGGTATTAAGATAATTTTACCTTACATAACTACCAAAGGTAGTTATATGAGATGAACGAAATGTTTAAGAAGAAATCTCTCTGCATTTATTTTGGTGCTTCTGTTTTTCTTCTTCTTTAAAAAAAGTTTGCACAAAGAAGAAGAATAACTCAGCAGCAAATTGAAAACAGAAAGTTCTATAACTGGTAGAATCATAACACGAATCCAAGTACGTGATTCTTTGTTTTATATGAATATGAACAAATCTTGTTTGACACTATCTTTGTGATTGTGTTTTATTTTGTTTATTTTCTAACATTGGTATCAGAGCAGGTTAAATTTTTGTTTATGTTATATGCATGCGTAAATCTGATCATTCAATCAACCTTTTCATTACTAACAAGTTATTAGAACAAACCACAAAGAACACAACTTTGACCCAACAATGGAGTTTAGCAACAATCAAACCCTCAATGAAATCAGTAAATGAGCATAGAAAATTCCTCGAGATCTCATCCTAAACTCACAAAACCTAAGTGACTCGTGATCCACATAGCGCAAAGAAACAACTTCAAAAGAAACCCAGATACCAAATAGCATTAAGAACCCACATAAAAACCCAGATCAAGAAAACAGATTTATCATGAATAGGTAGCAGATAGTCATCAAAGTGGATGACGTGAAAGTCCCAATTGATAAGATCAAGCCAATACCTAAAAATCCAAAAGCAACTTGAGTTTAGAGATGCTGGTGATTGATGAACAAAACAGAGAGATCCTACAGACTTGGAACAAGCCAAATGTACAAGGAAATGACACCATAAGCATTCAAAGTAGGTAAGGAAACTCGTCCTCTTGCCAGATATGCCTTAGGCCCTGTGGATGGTCCAATGAAATTCAGCAATATGAAGCATAAAAGAAGAAGAAGAACAAGAACAAGAGTGCCCATCATAAGATCTTATACCTCAAGCCTAGATAACAGCAAGATGCAAGCAAGTTCATAGAATCTATCCCAATTGATATCCCATTTGTCGAAATATCATCTCTATACCATTCTGGCCACGACTATAAGCAATAATAATCGACAAAGATCCAAACCCGAAATACTAACACAAAAATTACAAGTATCGTACCAAATAACTGAGACATAAAAGATGAGATCCTAATATGCAACTAAAAATATCGTAAAAATGCCCTAAAAGCCCAAAGTTATCCAAGAACCAATAAGCAGAATCCATAACCCAAAAGCTAAAAGCCAGAGCAAAGCAACGATGTACAATTTTTAAGGCTACAATCGACTGGTATACAAGGAGTAAGAATGAGATACGTACGAATACGAAAACAGAAGGAGAAGGAAGGAGGGCGGCTGCTGATGAACTGAACCGAGGTCAAGGATTTAGCCAAATGCGCCTCTAAAACAAAATTGAGACCTTTCTGTGAGAATGTCAACGGCAATTGTAGCAATGATCAGACACAAAACAGGGCTAGTTCGTGACACAAAACAGTATAGACCTGTTCTATACTGTCTCTGGCTCTATCTATAGATATTCATCTTCTACTCAAAACGACGGAAATAAATGCTTATTGGGGTTTGTTTTGAGGAAGCGCGCTTTTTAGTTTTCTTTCAAGTTACGCGCGTTTTTCTCCCTATTAATCGATTCCCCTAAAAAAAGACACGTCGCAGTGCAGCAAGGGGGTGTTTCAATCTTCAAACAATCCATTCTGGTGCTTTGGTACACCTATTCAAAGTCTATACCAAACTCCAAAATTTAAATATAAAATTCATAAGTTCAAGCTTGAATTTAAATTAAGTTTAACTTTCGAAAACTTAAGTTATACATATATGTGTGTGTGTGTATACATAACTAATTCAAAGGCTTAACGTAATTTTATTATATATATATATATAGATAAATATGTAACTTGCCTAAAAAGTTTTCATTTGTATTTAAATTATTATAACCTTTTTTATATACATATACATATACATATTATTATTATTATTAAGAGTAAAGAACGAACAGAGCAATAACAAGTTCATAAAAGAAGTAGATCTGAGATCAAATTTTCATACATCTCTATGAACTACAACATACAAACTAAGGCTGAAAATTGTATATTAGGGAAAGCACTGAGATTTGACATTCACAAGGTAATCACTGCAAGTAAAAGGTCTTTATGGTAAGAAAAATCAAGAATTTTGGTTGGTCTACAGAAATATTTCTTTTTTCTTATCAAATAAATCATCAAATACAAGTCAACACACAAAAGAATCACACACCCAGAAGAGAAAAATGGGTAATTTATCGAACAAAAAACCAAGTACGACTCGAAAGAAAGCTACGGAAAGCACCGAGTTTAAGGAAGAAGGGATCGACAGGTAAAATCAAAACATATGGAAGCAATATAAACATGGGTTTCAGACACTTCTTACTCAAGATGAAAGAAACCGTACTAACACAACAGTTAACAAACAAATCACAAAACCCCAATCCCAAACGGACCTTTCACGATTTAGAATCCAAAACCCACATGGAGTTAGTGGAGGAGAAGACCGAAAAACACACGGTTCATCGAGAAAACGAAATTACGCCAATGAAAATCTACAAGCTACATAAGAGGACAAAAAGGGTTAAGAGTTACATGCTTTAATCAGAGGACAGGGACCGAGCCGATATATCGTAAGCAAGTAATTAAGTCATAGAGGACCCTGAAAGATCATGCGGATCTAGGGAGTGGCTGTGATCTGTGGACATCTTTGAAAGGAAGAAGAGACGATAAAACGTACATTAAAAAAAAAAAAAAGGAACTTACGAAGCTAAAACAAGACCCACATGAAACATCAGAAATTAAGAAATGAAGGATTTTTGAACACGTACCAGAGATACCAGCAGTGCAGTAGAGAAGAGCAAAGATCGTAACACCAAAGGGCCAAGCAATACCTTGGATACCCACAGTTCCCCTCTACTCAAAACGACGGACAAAAATGCTTATTGGGGTTTGTTTTGAGGAAGCGCGCGCTTTTTAGTTTTCTTTCAAGTTGCGCGCGCTTTTCTCCCTATTAATCGATTCCCCTAAGAAAAGACACATCGTAGTGCAATAAGTGGGTGTTTCAATCTTCAAACAATTCATTCTTGTGCTTTGGTACACCTATTCAAAGTCTATACCAAACTCCAAAAATAAAATAATTTAAAATTTAAATATAAAATTCATAAGGTCAAGCTTGAGTTGAAATTAAGTCTAACTTTTAATATATATATATATATATATATATAGAACTAATTGGAAACGCTTAACGTAATTTTATTATATATAGATAAATATACAACTTACCTACAAAGTTTTCATTTGTATTTAAATTATTATAACCCTTTCTACTTCTTATAATACACTTTTGGATTATATTTAATAGTGATTCGTATTAACGTTACATACAAAATCAAACTTAGTTTTGGATTGATCTTTAACTAAACTTGACCTAACCCCATGGGTATTGTTTTGGGTGTGGCAGTTAGGTTCTAATGAACTCATTGTCAAGAGTTCCTTGCCACATGATCCTTCTAGAGGATTTATCGAGAGTCTGTCTTTCCCGTTTTGTGATGTAGTTTGTACTAGCTGTTTCTCTTTTATCAAAAAATAATAATAATAACAAAAACTTTTTCTATACATTTCTTTTATTTTTTGTTTTTTTAATAGGGTTAATTATAAGAAGATAAGAAAAAAGTTCCCCTCTGAGACTCCTCCAAGTTATAATTAAAAATTTTTCATTACTTAGTTAGTCTAAGGCCTTAATGATAAATTGAAACTCCCCTCTGAGACTCCTCCAAGTTATAATTAAAAATTTTTCATTACTTAGTTAGTCTAAGGCCTTAATGATAAATTGAAACTTTATTATAAAATCATAAATTCTTAGTGTTTGATAATAAAAGTTATCACATGTAAATTGACAATCAAGTATTTTGATTCTTGATATTTATCAAGAATGTTCGACTTCGTCGATTAAAGATTTTGGTTAAAATTAGTCCAAGTTGAGAAGTCTACTCGAGAAGAAGAAGGAACAAATTAGACATTCCTCGCCTGATTCTGATAGAGGTTCTCCCAATACCACTCAAGCTTTCAATCTTATTTATGATCCTCTTTTCTTTTCTGTTCTTTCTATTTCTTTCTTGTATATGTTTCATTTAATGTTTATAAATCCAAGCACACATTCACCGTAAGAAAGAATGGCCTCCACAACTTCAAGACAACCAGGCATGGTTTTGAATAGCAACAACACATTCTGATATTAACAGCATAAATTGTAATTACAAACTCGTAAATTGATTTATCGTCACGAAAACCTTCTCTATTTAGTGTAGACATCATTATCCCAAACACTAATGACAAAAAACAGAAACATGAACTTCCATTTGAATACACTCAAAACATATGAACATATGGAGAAATAACAAAATCAAAGGAGTTAGAAGTCGGGCGAAATCACCTCCACTACAAGAGGTAGGAGGATCCTTGAGCTCCTTCAAGATTCGCTTCGATGCCATTACAGATCAGAACAAAAATCCCTGCCAGATTAACCAAAACACTAGATCAATCTCAATTATCACATTTGCGTGAACAAAAATGCTCCAAGAAAAAGGTTAATTAAGATTGAAAGTGAGTACCTGAGACAGATCATACAATCCTGTTAAAAATAATCGAAGAGGAAGAAGTTTATCGGAGAAGAAGACGTGTTTCGATGTCAAAAAGAAGTTTCTATCTTAACTGTCATTTACAACTAATTGGGCTATATATACAAAGTGCCCAAAAGTACAAAACACCGACTAACTAAGGAATACACATACACCTTTAACAAATTAAATAACAAATTAGATTTCTTCACTCCCTCGAGTTGGGGGTTCATATACATCTTTAACACCCAACTTGGACAAGAGGTACTCTTGCTACTACACTCCCAAGCCCTTGGTAAGTAAATCTGCAATTTGCTCATTTGTAGAAACATGATGATTTTGAATTAATCCACACTGAATTTTCTCACTTACAAAGTGACAATCTATTTCAATGTATTTTGTTCTCTCATGATATATAGGGTTCGCTGCAATCTGCAAGATTGCTCGGCTATCACAGTATAACATAATTGGTCTTTCACTCTTAACTCCCAGTTCTTTAAGCAATCCTAATAACCGTACCAACTCAACAGTAGTAATGGCCATGCTCCTGTATTCAGCTTCGGCTGAGGATCTCGAAATTGTGCTCTGCTTCTTTGACTTCCATGATATCAATGAGTCTCCCAATTTCACAAAGAATCCTGTTATTGACTGTCTAGTCATGGGACAAGAGGCCCAGTCAGAATCACAGTAAGCAGACAATTCCAGATTTCCATTGGCTGATAACAAAATTCCCTGCCCTGGATGTTTCTTAATATAACGCACAATTCTTAAAGCCGCCTCATAATGTGAATGTTTTGGCTTCTGCATGAATTGACTCAAGTGCAATACTCCATAGGCTATGTCTGGCCTTGTGTGAGTTAAATACAAGAGTCTCCCTATCAATCTTTGATACAGTGCTATATCTTCCATTTCTTCATCAGCAAGTTTCAACTCTATTGCTTTATCATACTCAACAGATGTCAATTTCTGGTTTTGCTCCAAAGATGTGAATGCAGTCTTTGCTCCCCCTAAACCAGCATCGTTAATTAACTCAAGAGCATATTTTCTCTGATTCAAAATAATCCCAGTCTTGGATCTGAGCATGACAATGCCAAGAAAGAACTTCAAAGCTCCCAGATCCTTCATTTTAAGATCCTTATGCAGAATTTGTTTCAAATCATCTATCATCATAGCATTACTTCCAGTTATCAACAAATCATCCACGTAGATTAGAAGAACAACAATATCACTTCCTTTCTGTTTGGTAAACAATGAATAATCATGTTTACTTTGAACATATCCATTGGCAACTAAAGCATCACATAACTTCAAATTCCACTGTCTAGAGGCTTGCTTCAAACCATATATAGATTTAAGTAACCTACATACCATGTTCTCCCCCTGGTTGCTAAATCCCTCAGGAAGTGTCATGTAAACCTCCTCAGATAAATCACCCTGCAAAAAAGCATTATACACATCCATATGATATAAAGGCCAATGATGCACAGCAGCAAGTGCAATGACAGTCTGAACAGTGACCATTTTGGCCACAGGAGAAAAAGTCTCTTGAAAATCAACTCCTTCTCGCTGGTTGTAACCTTTGGCAACTAACCGTGCCTTAAACCTTTCAACTATGCCATTGGAGTTGTACTTAACTTTGTACACCCATTTGCAGCCAATGGGGTGCTTATCAGGTGGGAGGGGAACCACCTACTAAGTGACATTAGCTTCTAAAGCTTGGATTTCCTGTTACATGGCGTCTACCCAACGTTTGTCTAAAATTGCCTCATGGTAAGTTTTGGGTTCAACCAGGCTAGAGATTGAGTTTGCAAAAAAAACTATATGTGGAGGCAAGTGGGAATGAGAAAGAGAATCATGAAAGGGATACGGAGTTGTTAAAGCAAGAGATGAAGATGAAGAGGGTTTATTTGGACAAATATAGTCTTCTAACTAGCCTGGGGGTCTAGAAATTCTGGTGGATCTCCGTAAAGGTTCAGATATGGTGGGTGGCATAGAAACAGGTGTAACTAATGTAGGAGGGGAAGCTGATGATGCAGGTGAAGTTTGGTAAAATCTGGTGGCTCAGGAATAGTTTGTTGTGAATGAGGTGCAGCTAAAGGATGGTTAAGTGGTGGAGGGACAAGCTGCAAAAAATATGGGTCAAGAATGGCATTAGAATTAGGAATAGGAAATAAGGGAGAAGGGTTGGAGGTAAATTTGAATGGGAATATAGTTTCATGGAAGACTACATCTCTGTTCACAAAAAATTGTTTAGTGGAAAGGTTGAAAAGGAGATAACCCTTTTGGACAGTCGAATAACCCATAAAAATGGAAGGGATGGCTTTAGGTGAAAACTTATCAACATAGTTGGTGACAGTGGCATAACAGAGGCACCCAAAGACTTTTAAGTGATCAAGGGATGGTGGTTTATGGTATGAGGCTTCATAAGGTGATATCCAATGAAGAACAGAGGTAGGTAAACGGTTAATGATGTAACAGGCTGTGGAAATACACTCTCTCCATAATTTAGAAGGCATGTTGGAATGAAATTTAATGGCTCTGGCTACCTCTAAAAGGTGTCTATGCTTTCTCTCAACTATGCCATTTTGCTGAGGGGTATTTGTACAAGAACTCTGGTGAATAATACCTGCTTCATTGAAAAATTCTGTTCCATTGTCACTTCCGGCAATTTTAATAATACCAGAGAACTGATTTTTTACCAAGGTCAAGAAACTTTGTAAGGTTAATATGGCATCACTTTTGAGTTTGAGAAGATAAACCCAGGTCATACTGGTAAAGTCATCAACAATGGTGAGAAAATAACGGTGGCCACTGTGTGTGGAAATCCTATAAGGTCCCCAAAGGTCAATGTGGGTGAGGGAAAAAGGCTTATCTGCTCGGGTAGTACTTAAAGGAAAGGGAAGTCTTGTTTGTTTGGCTAATGGACATACATGACAAGAATGGATATCATCACGATTACGCAATTTGAAATTCAAATCTGGTATTTTATTCATAGTAAAAACTGAAGAATGGCCAAGTCTAGCATGCCATGTACAAGGTTTAGTTTTTACATCATTAACAGACAAACAAGAAGAAATACCAGTACAAGATATACTAGCATCAACAACATGAGACATAGGCTTAGGTTGACATGACAAGGGTTGTAAAATGTAAAGGCAAGCTCTCTCTTTACCAATCCCCAGTATCAGTCCACTGCAAAGGTCCTGTAGGATACAAAATTTTGGATAAAAAATGACAAGGCAGTTTAGGTCTTTGGTCAACTTGGAGACAGATATGAGATTAAAGTTGAAGTCTGGTACATAAAGGACATTTGTGATAGTGTGAGCAGGTGAAAGGGAATGTGATCCTAAGTGTGTGACAGTAGTGGAGTTACCATTTGGCAATTGAACATAAGCATGTTTAGAAGCACAAGCAACAGTAGAATGCAAGCAATGAAAGTTAAAAGTCATATGATTCGAAGCTCCAGTATCAAGAATCCATTCAATAGAGCTAGGCTTATATGAAGAAGCCATACCTGCCATGTGAGCTACAGCAGTGATTGGAGTAGAAGATTCCTTGCTCAAAAGACTCAGGAGCTGCTGATATTGCTTTGTGGTAAAGACTGGAGCAGATGATGATTGGGGAGCAACTACTGATTTGGCATTTGTATCATCATCATCATCTCCTGAGCAAGTAACATTATTAGCTCGCTTTTTAGTGAACTTAAAATTTGCAGGGGAACCAATGAGCTTGTAACAGTAGGTTCATCCTGAATAAGCATAGGTTCTGACAATGAAACCAAAGAGGATTGCTGGCGTTGAGCTTCATCCTGAATAAGCATCGAATAAGCCTGATTTATGGAAGGCAAAGGATGCATAAGAAGCACTTGACTGCGCAAAGCTGAGTAAGTCTCATTAAGACCCATAAGAAATTGAAATAAACGCTGCTGCGAAATATTCTAAGAAATCTTGCGAGACATGTCACAGTCACAAGTCGCAAACAGAACCAAATCGTCATATTCATCCCAGAGAAGACGTAATTTGGTTAAATAAGCAGAGATCGAAGAAATACCTTGAGAATGTGAGGCTATTTCACAGTGAAGAAAGAAAATGTGAGATCCATTCACCTTATCGTACCTTTCCTTCAGATCTTTCCAAACTAGAGTTGCACCTGATGCAAATACGATTCCAACAGAGAGATCCTTGCAAGCCGTATTAAGAATCCAGGAAAGAACAACGGCATTGCAATGCTCCCTGTAGCGCCCCCTCACCGTAGGGTACGCATCGAGACACCCGTGGGTCGTTTCGACGCATATCCCGCAGCAAGGAAGTGCTACGATCAAAACAATCACTAATACTCGCTATTCACTCGCATGGCATCAATGATATAAATTCCATCAAACAATT
>JANVCQ010053561.1:0-10692 GCA_025531925.1 Erythroxylum plowmanianum
AATATTTCATGTTCATGAAAAGTTGTGTTTCCGAAATGCACCTTTGTGGCAAGATGTTTAAGAAAAGTCATGTTTACAAAATGTGCCATTTGGGGCAACTTGTTTTCAAGTCATGAATTACATGTTATGTGAGTTTGGTGTAGTCTATTCAAGAATGTCACGTGCACGTTGACCAAATTAAAGGGTTCTCCCGCTTGCCTAGTGGCACGGAGCTCCTTCATGGACTCCCTCAAGTTTACGTCTACATAAAACCACTATGTGGGATTGTATTAGTATGCCAAGTTTACGACTACACAGGACTATTATGTGGAATAGTGTAGTTCATCATGTTTATGGATCTACCCAAACCATTTTGATGTGCTTATTTGTTTATGATTTGTTAACAAGTTGAAGGATGCATAATTTGTGTTGTTTGTGAATTTGATTTAATGACGAGAATTTTGAGAAAATTGTGTTTTAAGATTCAATAAGGATTTTCTATGGCAATGAACTTTTTGAATGGTTTTGCTTATTATTAGTTATAAACTTATTACCCACGAGCTTTCAAGCTCACCCCCTTTCCATCCCGTCTTCAAGTGCAAAGAATGAGAACGAGAAATCAAGAGTCAAGGCATCATTTCGATTATGCATATTTTGTATTTGAAGTTAGATTTTGTAAAAGCAAGACTTTAGACACATTTTGAGAATTATTGGGTTTTGCATCTTTTGTATTTTGTATTTTGATATTCACGATGTATTGTGGCATGAGATGCCATTAAAGCTTTGTAAACACTTATCTTATGATGTTAATGAAATACGAATTGTGTATGGATGATATGAGTTGAGTTGGATTTAGATATATTTGAAGAAGTTTTTCACTTGAGTTGATGAACTTTGAATATAAATTGTTGTTATATAAATATACATAAGTGAGATGTTATGGAAAAGAAAGATAGGAATTATTAATGATGAGATGTAGTTGAATATGAAGAGTCAAATGAATTGAGGTTGAGAGTTTAATAAATTCCAATTGGTAGTTAAAATCGTTATGAACGATATTGCAATAGAGGAAGTGAAGTTGGGATAAATTTCAAGTTTTTCATGAGGGTAAAATGTGTGTTCTGACTTCAAGAGAAAATCTGTATTAATCTAGGATGAATTAGGCAAAGTTGTCTTCATAAAAGTTATAGCTTATCCTCTTAGCTTTCCAACTGTATAAAGTATGCAATTTTTGGATATCGGAGTTGAGAGTTATGATCATTACGTGTTAGGATGTTGTAGAGAATGTGTATACCAAACAACTAGAGTAAATGAAGTGATATCGCACTAGAAAGAGTTGAATTTGTGAAGATTTTGAGTAAAATGGATGCTAGGATAGATGTAGGATCCATTGGGAAGCCATTGGAGAGGGGAAAAATTAGCATGACCCAAAGGTCACATGGTCAGGCCATGTATATTCACACTGGCTGTGTATTCCTGATGCTAAAAATCACTAGACCCGAAGGTTACACGGTTAGGTCGTGTATATTCACACCAGCCGTGTGTTCCTAGCGCAAAAGCACAATTAGACCCGAAAGTTATACGGTCTGCCCATATATATTCATATGATCCGTGCTTTATTGAAATGATAGAATTTCACTTTGGAGTCTTCATGAAAACTGTAGATCTAGAAGTCCTCTTTCAAACCGTTCAAGAATTAACTCAATCTAACATCTCTAGTGAAAGTTATACTAATTGTCCCGAGATGGGCACAACATGATTGGGGACATGAGCATGGTTGATTCTTTTGGCCATAACTTCTTCATCCGACCTCCGAATGGAGTGATTCTTGAAGCTATAGATTCCTAACACATTTATCTACCTTCCCAAAAAAAAATGATAGCCCTTGGTGATGTTTCAAATAAGATTGATAGAAGGAAATGAGAGATCGGTTGGAAGGGCATAATTAGGTTATGAACATACTTTGGATTTTTAGGTATATCTTGAGCTATAGAGCTCCGAAGGAGATGGTTCTTATTTCAAAATAAAATAGAGACATAAAGCTACAATTGCCTTAAAGAAGTCAAATTGTGATGTTAGAGATTTCGTTGTGTGGGCTCGCCCTTGTGGTTTGAGATGTTATGAGAATGAGAGGGAACCGATGATGGCTAAAGAGATTCCATGGAAATAACCCTATAGGTGAATATGTTCACATTTCATGACTCCAAATGTTAGGCTCCAAAAATGGGGTCCAACATGTATGGTATCAGAGCTTAAGCTTTAAAGAGTCTTAGGATTAGAATAAGTTGTGCTATATATTATTGTGATTTGTGATAAATTGTTCGCATTGTTAATTGATTGATTGCATTAAGTGACATGCATATCATGCATACATGTAGGAAATAATATTCAAAATGAAATTAAGCTAGAAAGATAATGTCTTATTGAAGGAGTAAAATGCCACTTCGTAAAAGAACACGAGGAGTTTTGCAAGGATCTGCTGCACTTGATTCCTCACCTTTAGAAAAGTGTACTGATGAGTATAGAATCCTAGTAATTGCAATCGCATGAGTCACATGTATGAACTTTCATTAAGAGTTTGGACTATTAGAAACAATGAGAAGAATGGTGTTTTATCAGAGTGTAAGATAAAGAAAGTTGTGAATAATTAGAAATAAGAAATATTACGTAGTTGGATATGTTAGACATAGATTCAGTGTTTGTGATTATGTCAGAGAATATGGTAACAAAATTTTGTTGTGGATATGTAATTGAATTGATATGGATGTGAGAGTATTCTCATGAATTGACTGAAAAAGAAATAGAGACAGAGGTGAAAATGACAAGATTTATGGTGTACACGCAAAGTGCAATTGAAAAGTTGAACTCAGAATTTATAATCAAGTATAAGATTGTGCTAGTAAATTTGAGATTAGAATTTCAAGATGGCTATGTGCCTATAATTCTAAATTGATTAAGAATGTATGTATGGAAAATGAAACAAATGATAGTGAGATGTGTAGAAGTTCTCGAGGTTATATTGACCAGTTATTATGAGTATATATTTGAAAATGTGGTTACTTTGGTGAACAATGTGATTGAGTACATATGAGATTTATATTTGGATATGGTATAAGATATAATCTACGATCCCTATAGTTAAAACTATGAGATGAATCAGAGTAACAAAATGGAAGTGTGGCATAGGTGATTATGCTAAAAAGGTAACTACTATAGAGGAGTAATTTTGAATAGTCATAGAATATTCACAGGTTATTCAGAATCAATTGTGATGGGTGTATCGTTAGCACGAGATATAAATCGATGACCTAGTGAAATTACTTTTGTGTATAAGATGTAGTGATCATGATGGTACATGCCAAAATATAAGAGTAAACGACTATTCCTCTTAGTTCATTGAGTTTTATTATAAAGGATATCTTGATCATGCAAATTGTGATAGAAATTGAAATTATTGAAATATCATGAATAGTCAAAATTGATCTTATTGAGGTATTGAGAATGGCTAAAATAGCAATGATGAATATAGTTGATTGATAAAGATTACATGAATTGTATAGATGATAGTAGCAAGAAATCTTCTTTCGAAGAAGAATTTCATTGAATTAAGTTAAGTAGATCAAATAGTTTATATTAAGAATGATCAAAGGAAGAACAAATCAGAAATGAATGTGTAATGAGTCCAAAGTGAATATTAGAGTCATATCCCTCATGGTGACTCAAGCATAAGAGGTAGAGTATGCTACCGAGAATGTATGTATTTTGTTTAATATAAAGTATCCAACTACGTGAGTGGAATTTTTGGAGATTGAGGTAACACTATTGCTAATGTGAGGAGAACTTAGATCCACATTATATTCTATGCGACTATGCACAGGAGATACAAATTAGATTTTGATGAAGGTGTTACCAACACAAGAAGTTGAGTTTGCAAATAAATTGAAGTGTGTGGAGAAATTAGTATGAATGAGCAAACATTAGAGTAAGTCAATGTGAAATATGAGGAAATCGAATGAATTGAGAAAATCATTTAATAAAGATAAGTCAATTGGAAAATTAAAAATAATGTGAGACAATGTTACCTCATCGAGGAATTAGTTATTTAAGGAATTTCGAGAACTAATCATGGGCGTATGGAGCTTTGGAAATATTTGTTCAAGTTAACAAATGCCCTGACAGTACTATGGTATTAAAGATTAAAGCAATCCAAGCAAAATTTGATGATATACTAAATGTATTTGAAAAGTTAAGAAGAATAGTTTGAATACTTGAGGAAAAATGTGTAAATCATATGAGTAATGAAAGTAAAGAGAATTTTGAGGAATTATAACACCAATATTGATTTTATTGACTAGACTTGGAGATTTTATAGCATACAATGATGTTGTATAAGAGATTAGGATAAAATCCAATGCAGCATGATAAAGTGATTTGATATGCATGGAGATAATTGAAACCTCATAGGTTTATTATTTGATACATGAATTGAAACTCGCTACAATAGTGATTGCTTGAAAGTTGGAGACATTATATGTACAGAAACATCTTCAATATATATATAAATATGCAGATCATTAAAGTTTGAGGTGATTATTGAGTTGAAGAATTAAATACAAGACTGAGACAATGGATAGAAGTACTAAAAGATTATGATGGTATAAATGAGTATTTCCTAGTAAGGTTGATGTGGAAAAATTAAATAAAAGACTGAGACAATGGATAGAAGTACTAAAAGATTATGATGGTACAAATGAGTATTTCCTAGTAAGGTTGGTGTGGTATCTGATACATTAAGCTAAAATCCCAATAGCAGGGAAGCATGAATTTAGATATTGAGGTTATAAGATCTAGTGCAAAAAGGAAGCATAGAATGTGAAGTTTAATTTTAGGCAAAATCAAAATACTAATTGCTATGGAATTGAAGATCAGTTTCACATGAAAGGATTAACAAAGCCCAAATTGAGGATCTAGAAATTGTGAATCTTACTAAGAAATTGAAAATGAATACAAATTTTGAGTTTGAATTGGAAAATGATGCTTTGTGATCAAAATGAGAGGTATGTATACCGATAAAGATGATTGAGCGAAGAAATTTCTAGAGAAAGCAAAAATGATAACTTAAGCTATATATCCTAGTAGGAATGCGCCGAAACAACATTTAACAGCTAAGAATGTAGACTCAAGTGACTGAATATTTGATTTTTGCCAACAGTCTTAACTGTTGAAGATATGCTTAAAGCTTATATTTTGGAGGTCATAGGAATATGACATCAATGTACAGCTTTGATTGACCTTAAGCATAACAATCATTATCATAGTGATGTCATTAGAATATTGTATGGAGCGTTATACGATAAATGAGTGAATTTAGTGGATCAACACCAAAGGTATGGAATACAGTGAGATAGACATAAAACTTAAGTGTACTGACATTATAGAGATGTGAACTATGAAGAGAAGGATGAAATGTTTCTGATAGTATCACGCTCCCAAGGTGTGCTTGGATTGAGTGCAAGATGTGCTCAAGTTAGGATAAAGAAACAACTAAGCTTGAATTGTATTGGTCCATATAAAGTTATTAAGAACTAGACCATTGACTTATGAGTTAGTATTACTAACAAAGATGTCTCAGATTCATAATGTGTTATATGAAAGTATGCTAAGGAATATCAATATGATTTGGTATTGGTTTTATCGACATGAAATGTGAAAAATTTGTAAGTAATCTGAGGTATATATATATATATATATATTGAGGAATTAGTTAAGAAAGTGAATGATTAAATAAGTGATTGAAAGACCGAGTGAGTCTATTGACTATAGTCATTTGGAAGAAATTATTCAAGTAAAGAAGTTACTTGCAAGATTGAGGAAAGCATAAGACAGCATTACCTCTATTTATTTGATCATTCAGGTAAGAATTTCAAGGATGAAATTCTTTAAGAGGGGGAGAGTTGTTGGACCTCGAACTCTTCTTGAAAGTTAGAACTATTAAATGAGAAATTGTTGGTGATTATTCATGTGAAAAGAAAAGAAGAATTCTTGAATTTGAAATGAAGTAGAAAAGATAGTTAGGACAAGATGGGTTATATGAGAAATATTGGCAGTTATAAGTTGAAACATGTTCATTGAGTATGATTCGGTGTTTTAGCCATAACTCTTTCTTTAGTTATCCAAATGAGATGATTCTTAATTTGGATTAAACTAGAAAAGTAGGCTACAACTTATCTGATGGAATCGAGTTCTAATTTATTCTTGAAGAATTTCAATTTTTGTATGGAAGTTGAGCACAGAATATTGTTTCAATATAAGAATAGTTCGGAAATGTTTGGGATATAACTTTCAGATTTCTGAACCAAATTGAACGATTTTGGTGTCATTAGAAATTAAGACAATGGGAAACATTTTTATAGAGGGAAGTGTTATCAAATTTCTTCATTTACCTAATCAGAATAAGGAGTTAAAATGTTAGCAGTTGATGGACAAAAAGGGGCAAAATTGGGAGAACCAATTAAATGAAGGGTAAAAAGGGAAGAGCATGCAAAATGTAGTCTTGTTAAAAGAAGAAGAGGAAAATCGTAAGAGTTAGAAAAGAGAGAAAAACGTGAAATAGAAGAAGAGAAAAGGAGAGAGTCGTGGAGAGAAGAAAAGAAGAAGAAAGAAGAAGAAGAAGGAAAGAACAAGAAGAAGGAAGAAGATTTATGTAAGGTAAGCTTTATTTCTCTTCTTGCTTTGATAGAGAAGGAGTTAGAAAGAGAAAAGGGTTTTTGTGTTGGGAATGAATGGAGAAAGAAGATGGTTTAAGGGGGAACCCATTTGATTTTAGGGTTTTTAAGTTAGGTTTTGGGTTTTCCAACCTAGATGGATTATGGGTAGGTTAGGTTTGAGCTTGATTTATGTCAATTTCATAAGTTGTGATTTTGAAGTTTTATGGATTTTGTTGAATTGGAATTGAATGAGAAATTGGTTTGATTTAGGAAATCAAGAGAAACCCTATCAAAGAGAAAGAGGAAAGGAACAATTAAGTTTGGATTCTTAAGCGAAATAAAGTGGGTTTCATGTTTATATTTGAATAATGGGCCATTATGTTTTCTTTTGATCAAGAGAATAAAATGATTTCAAATTGCTTCATAATTGTTGCATTTACTGCTTTTGAATGATTTGAAAAATTTTCTATATGAATTTGGTTGATGAATTGTGAAATGATGATGAAATGCATATGAAATATTTCATGTTCATAAAAAGTTGTGTTTCCGAAATGCGCTTTTGTGACAAGATGTTTAAGAAAAGTCATGTTTACAAAATGTTCCATTTTGGGCAATCTTTTTTCAAGTCATGAATTACATGTTATGTGGGTTTGGTGTAGTCCATTCAAGAATGTCACATGCACATTGACCAAGTTAAAGGCTTCTCCCGCCTACTCTCTAATGACACGGAGCTCCTTCGTGGACTCCCTCAAGTTTACGTATACACAAAACCACTATGTGGGATTGCGTTAGTATGCCAAGTTCACGACTACATAGATCTATTATGTGGAATTGTGTAGTTCGTCATGTTTATGGATCTACCCAAACTATTTTGATGTGCTTATGTGTTTATAATTTGTGAACAAGTTGAACGATGCATAATTTGTGTTGTTTGTGAATTTGATTTCATGACGAGAATTTTGAGAAACATGTGTTTTACGATTCAATAAGGATTTTCTATGGCAATGAACATTTTGAATGGTTTTGCTTGTTATTAGTTATAAACTTGTTACCCACAAGCTTTCAAACTCACCCCCTTTCTGTCCCATCTTTAGGTGAAAAGAATGAGATCGAGAAATCAAGAGTCAAGGCATCATTTCGATTATGCATATTTTGTATTTGAAGTTAGATTTTTTAAAAGGAAGACTTTAGACACATTTCAAGAATTATTGGGTTTTGCATCTTTTGTATTTTGGATTTTGATATTGATGATGTATTGTGGCATGAGATGCCATTAAAGTTTTGTAAACACTTATCTTATGATGTTAATGAAATACGAATTGTGTATAGATGATATGAGTTGAGTTGGATTTAGATATATTTAAAGAAGTTTTCCACTTGAGTTGATGAACTTTGAACATGAATTGTTGTTATATATATATACATAAGTGAGATGTTATGGAAAAGAAAGATAGGAATTATTAATGATGAGATGTTGTTGAATATGAAGAGTCAAATAAATTGAGGTTGAGAGTTTGATGAATTCCAATTGGTAGTTGAAATCGTTATGAACAATATTGCAATAGAGGAAGTTAAGTTGGGATAAATTTCAAGTTTTTCATGAGGGTAAAATGTGTGCTCTGACTTTAGGAGAAAATCTGTATTAATCTAGGATGAATTATAGAAAGTTGTCTTCATGAAAGTTGTAACTTATCCTCTTAGCTTTCCAAAGGTATAAAGTATGCAATTTTTAGATATCGAAGTTGAGAGTTATGATCATTATAGGTTAGGATGTTGTAGAGAATGTGTATACTGAACAACTAGAGTAAATGAAATGATATTGCACTAGAAAGACTTGAATTTGGGAAGATTTTGAGCAAAAAGAATGCTAGGATGGATGTAGGATCCATTGGGAAGCCATTGGAGAGGGGAAAAATTAGCAAGACCCGAAGGTCACACGATCAAGCCATATATATTCACACTGGCCATGTATTCTTGATGCTAAAAATTGCTAGACCTAAAGGTTACATGGTCAGGTCGTGTATATTCACTTCGGCCGTGTGTTCCTAGTGTAGAAGCACAATCAGACCCGAAAGTTACATGGTCTGCCCGAGTATATTCACACGGTCCATGCTTTGTCCAAATGATAGAATTTCACTTTAGAGTCTTCATAAAAGTTGTAGATCTAGAAGTCCTTTTTTAAACTGTTCAAGAATAAACTCAATTCGACATCTCTAGTGAAAGTTATGCTAATTGTACCAAGATGGGCATAACATGGTTGAGGACATAAGCATGGTTGATTCTTTTAGCCATAACTTCTTCATCCGACCTCTGAATGGAGTGATTCTTGAAGCGATAGATTCCTAACACATTTCTCTACCTTTCTGCAAAAAATAAAATTTGATAGCTTTTGGTGATGAATCGAAGAAGATTGACAGAAGGAAAATGAGGGATCGGTTGGAAGGGCATAATTAGGTTATGAACATACTTTGGATTTTTAAGTATATCTTGAGCTATAGAGCTCCGAAGGAGATGGTTCTTATTTGAAAATAAACTAGAGATATAGAGCTACAATTGTCTTTGAGAAGTCAAATTGTGATGTTAGAGATTTCGTTATGTGGGCTCGCCCTTTTGGTTTGAGATGTTAAGAGAATGAGAGGGAACCGATGATGGTTAAAGAGATTCCATGGAAATAACCCTATAGGTTAATATGTTCACGTTTCATGACTCCGAATGTTGGACTCCGGAAATGGGGTCCAATACATTGAGATCATCCAACCTCCCTTACCAAGTCAGGGCCAGTAATAGCAAAATGGTCACTTATAGTAAAGAAATCGCTATTTACTACATGAATATCTATTATGAAAAAAATTTCCAGATCACTCTTTATTCTTAGTATAATTATGATAAGAACCTGCATCAACTTCTATTGCAAAAGGAACAATATCAATAATAGATGTTGAATTAATCAAAGATGAGGCAAGATTTAAGGATTAAGAATGGGGACCACCAATTTGTTTTTTTTTTAAGAAAGTATAATGAAATAACCCTTAAAAGCAATCAGGAGTTATAAACAATCTACATAGAATTAAAAATAAGCTACACAGAGCATTAAAAACTTCTTAGGACTCAACTATAACAAGACTAAACCACCAATTTCTAGTTTTCCTTTAACTAAATTGAAATAATGATTTATATTTAAGTCCAGACATGTGTATAGGAGTGTTGTTGGATTGTCGTGATTTACCTGTTGGAAAATTGGGTCGGGATCCTATCTGAACTGTAGCGAAATAATCACGAAACTTTTCCGTGACTTTTGATTTCTCAAAAATCAAGATCTATTTAATTCTATCAAATGATTAACATGAATCATAATAAAGCAGAAATTTAATTTATACCTTATTCTGAAACTTGATCTTTATCTTATTGCATCCCTCGAACTGTTTTCAAAATCCATCCGTCTTAACCACCATAGTCGCACAAGTATCTGGCCTCTAACGGTATTCACAAAATAAGTTGAGAGAACTCTATAACTTTTACAGAGAGGGTTAAGCATGAAGTGCTAGCTCCATAGAGCTCAAGCTTATTTGTAACAAGCTTTGGACATTTTAGTAATTTAATTGAAATTAAATATTAATTTCAATTAAACTTTAATTAAAATTACAATTAATTCTAATTAAATACCAATTCTGCCCAAATAAGATTCAATGTCTTATATTAATCCTTATTTATTAAGTATCTCACATTTAATCATAAAGTTTCTCAAACTTTATAATTAACTCCAACTTGATTAAATCAACTTTGCTCTCTCCAACCCGTTCTATATGTGAGACCCATTAGGTTCCCAAATATGTTAGCAATGATTATAAATTATAATTCTAATTTATAATTATAATTAGATAAATTAAAACTCCTTTTAATTTATCTTTAATTCTCTGATTAAACAATTTATAATCATAGATCAAGATTGGCATCTAGCAACGCATCATGACCACCCAAATATTTAGGAATGTTAAAGTGGTTTTGA
>JANVCQ010053571.1:0-10692 GCA_025531925.1 Erythroxylum plowmanianum
CCTCTCCAACTCAATTTTTCATATCCACAAACCACATTTTATAACAATCACATTTATTAACACTTATATCGGGAAATTTCATGAATGCATGTACAGTCATTTTTCTCTGCAAAATTCACTATTCATGTGCATGTACACCTTATATAATGCATGAGCATGAGATGTGTTTTTTCTCACATATACCAATTTCTAGGGTTCAAACCCTTTGTATGGAAACGGGATGTTACAAATAACCCTTTGATCATCGTATGTTTCTGTCTAGGTTTAGCTCACTTCTTCAGATCTCTTCACATGCCGCTGCAAGCTTGAGGTCGGTTGATACGCAGCCGTAAGCTGGGCGGTAGATGTTGTCGACGCCGAGCTTGAGTAGGAGATCGCGAAAAGAAGACTTTGGTAAAGCCTTAGTGAAGATGTCCGCGAGTTATACGGTGCTGGAGACGGGAAGAAGATGGATGATACCTTGCTGAAGTTTTTCACGAACAACATGGCAATCGATCTCGATGTGCTTTGTTCGTTCGTGAAAGATTGGATTTTCTACGATGTGTATAGCTGAGAGATTGTCGCAATAGAGGTTCGCCGATTAGGGATGGTTGATCCCGATGTCTTGAACGAGATAGAACAGCCACTGGAGTTCGCAAGTTGTGGTAGCGAGAGCCCTATATTCTGCCTCAGAAGAAATTTTGGAGACCGTTGGTTGTTTCTTTGATTTCCAAGAGATCAAGGAGGAGTCGAGGAAAATACAGTATCCAGTGATGGATTTTCGTGAGTCGGGACAAGTTCCCTAGTCAGAATCAGAGAAAGCATAGAGCTTGAGTGGTGAGTCTCGGCGAAAGAAAAGCCTTTGACCCGATGATTGCTTCAAATAGCGAAGGATAACCATGCTTCTTGTAGCATTTGTTTTCAACATGTCCAATATTCCGACAGTAGGTACAAATAGGTTTTCTGTTTTGTTGATAAGTGTTCTTGCTGTCTGCTTTGCTAAAAAAAGCTTGTGGTTCAATGATAGATGAAAATAGTGTTTGTTGGGTGTTTAATTGTCTTTCATGTTGTGCCACCATAGCAAAAACACGTTTGATGTCAGGCAAAGGGTCCATAAGCATAATATGTGACTTGAAAGTAGAATAAGAGTCATTCAACCCCTTTAAAAATATGATAACACAGTCTCCTTCTTGATAATTTTTGAATGTAGTTAAAACATCACAGGTGCATTGAGGCTCACACTTACATTTAGGTAAAGGTCTTAAGTTGAATAATTCATCCCATAGCATTTTAAGATGTGTGTAGTAGTCAGAAACTGAAAGATTACCTTGCTTGTAACTGTATATTTCTTCTTGGAGATCTGAAATTCTAAAGGAATCAGTTTGAGAGAATATGCCTTCCAAATTCTTCCAAACCTCAACTGCAGAATCAAACCAGATCACACTTTGTGCAATTGAAGCTGTCACTGACCTCAATAACCACAATAAAACCATTGTGTTGCATCTTTCCCAGTACATGAACAAAGGATCTTCTTTCTGTGGTATTGCAATAGATCCATCTATGAATCTGTGTTTATTTTTTGATAACAGAACCATCCGAAAAGATCTTGCCCAAGAGTGATAGATAATGCCTATCAAAGGTGAGGAAACAAGAACTAAGGATGGATTTTCATTAGGATGGAGATAAAAGGGGTTGGCTGGATGATCTTTTGGTCGAATAACATTTTGTGGGAGTGATTGATGATGTGTTTGGTTGGTGGTAACGCTGGCACATGAAGGACCAGGAGCTCCTGATATGATGAAAGAAAGGCAGAAAAGAAGAAGGCAAAAATGGAGCCAGCAGAGGAAGAAAAGTGTCGAGCTTTTCACTGCTCTGATACCATGACAAAAATGTAATAGGACAAAAAACTGGCTCAAATTTTATTTCATGATTTCTACTCTATATATAGAGTAGTTTGTTGTAACAGAACTGAAACAGAAGGATTCGGAAATATCTGAAGGAAAAATAAAAGGAAAATAAAAGGTGAGTGAAGTGGATCAAATAATAATGGATTTGGACTGAAGAGAGTGGGCTGGGCTATTAGTCTAGAACCATTATTTCAGGCCCAAAAGCTAACCCTCTTTGACCCATCAATAACCCTTTGATCATCGTATGTTTCTGTCTAGGTTTAGCTCACTTCTTCAGATCTCTTCACAGTACTTGCCAATTTGGGGAATCTCATCCTTATGAGTCACACTCACACCAGTCCTTTTACAAAAGAACTATATACATATAATAATGAAAAACCAACACCTGCACACATTTGGCCATCTTTTGTTCTTTCTAGTGATTATGAGATTAGAGTTTCCATTATTTAACTTTTACATAAACCCATGATTTAAAAACCATCCATATGAAATGGGGTTTTTTGACAATGATATGGAAGAAAGTGACTTTTGGTGGGGTGTGTGTGTGTGTGTGGTTTTTTATTTAAAAATAATAATATTTTATGATTTTCCCACAATTAACTTGAAAGCAACAAGTAAGGAGATGAGAGAGAAGCATAGAAATATTATATAATTTTAAGTCCTAAATATGATATAAACATATGACCTGTCCCTTTTGAAGACGACCCGTCTTAATGAAAATGTCCTCTCAAAATGCTCAGCAACCAACTGCAAAGTCTAATTACAAACAACAAGAATAATGAAGAAATAAAAATGATATAATTTTATTATTTAAATGTGAGTTTCATTTTTAAAGGTTATATAGACTAAAATCATAGAACTTGTTTGTAAAACAGATTAAACTTATTATTATTAAAATGATTCGAACTGTTTCAAACACCTAATATACTTTATTATATAATTAGTGTCTAACAATTATTTTAAATTAGTTAATATTCATATAAATGACATACTATTTAAATCTTATCATAATTATAAAATTTTTAATTTATTTATCTAATTTTATTTTGTTATCAATTATTATTGTTATTTCTATTTTATGTATATTATTCTAAGAAATTATATTTTTATTTAAAAAATAATATTTGAGATTTATTTTATTTATTAAATGATTAAATATTTTATAATTCTAAAATAATTTTAAATATGAGCACATAGATTAAGTTTAAAATTGAAAATTTTACAATTAATCGAATTTGAATTTTAAAATAAGTTCTATTTTATGGATCAAATTAAATATGAACTTATAATTTTTAAAAAGTTTGGATTGAATTTCAATTAGACTCAATATAACATAACTCATATATAGATATAAAATTAATCCTCTATGTCTAATGTTTTTTTGGTAAGTATAAGGGTAGCCTATATCTAAATCCATGTGGACATTAAAATTAGGATAAAGGTACAAAAGACTCCTAACTTTTTTCAAAAAAAAATCTAAGCTTATAATATTATTCATGATATCATGCTATACTTTAACGTTAAAAGAGTGGTATTAGTATTAATAGTACTATAAATCTTAATAGAGTTAGTTTTCCATCTATTTTCAATAACTGGTTCATTAGCGCAGTTTATATACATGACAATGTTGATCCATCTAACACTGAATTTACTTAAAATAATATAATTTTTCTTATTAAAATAACATAATTTATTTTCATAAGTTAATATGGATATTAACTGATATGAAACGTAAAATAGAACCACTAATCTTAAAGAACATTAAATCTCTAAATTTGGGGAAAAAAACAATCTAATTGTCATCCTAGTGCCCAAACTATCTTCAATTTCCCATAATATCTTGAAATAACCTAATCATGTCTACCATTATTGTCTCCCTTCTTTTGTTTATTGTTGAACAAATTTTGGTTCCATATCATGATGACAAGGTATGACTATGTAACTTATTAACGAAAGAAGAGGCTTGTCATTATCTCAACATATTGGATAGTTGCAATTGTTTATGAGAGTTATTATTTATCATGTTTTTTATTTTATCTAAAGTTGAATTGATGAAGTAATTTTACATTAAGAAAATCCCATCATTTCTATACATTAAAGTGACAAATTTTGCCTTAAAGGTGGCCCATCTATTCTGCGCTCTCTGTTTCTTAAAGTAAATACTGCCTTATATTCAATTTAAGATATTTTTAGATGATAGGAATCATTTAAGGTGATTGTTTTGTTTTCACATTGATTGAATTATTTGTGAGTTAGTTCATACCGTAATAATTGCAAGTGCACGACATAGTTATAGTTCGTATCAATAAATGCGGGTCGATCCACAAAAATAGTAATTATCTTTCTCTAATTATCTAGCCTGCATATTAATTTTGATTTTTAATAAAAGAAAATAAAACTAAAGCAAGTAAAATAAAATAGGCAACAATTAAGAAGAGATAAATAAGGAAGCACTTAGAAATTTATCGTTATCAATAATTAATGTAACATTCTGTTACCCATGATAAGGCAAAAACAATAAATGAGAGAAATTGTTGAGAAAGTAGGAAACACATTTCATGCTCATGCATAATATGACATACACATATATATGAATAGTAAATTTTTCTGCACATAAAAATAATTGCACATGCATTCATTAACAACTTCCAAGTATAATTGATTTTAAATATGATTTTATTGAAAATGAGAGGTAGAGGGAGTAGAAAGAGTGATCTTGGTATGAGTAGTGATAAGCAAAGATTTGGAAACAAAATTGGTAGTTGATCTGGAAAATATTTACTAAGTATGCTTCAGTCTTTTAGTTACAACTTTTTTCTTTAGTTATCCAAACGAGATGGTTATTGATTTGCATTAAACCAGAGACATATGGCTACATTTCTTATGAAGATATTAAATTTAAATTCTATCTTTAAGAATCTGAAAATTTGTCATGAAGTTTAAAACTGGGTGTAGTACATTGGTGGATAAATGTAAAATTCATGTTCTGAATTCGAGGGAAATTATGGATTGATCTAGGCTGAATTATAGAAATATGTCTTCTAGAAAGTTATAGATTATCTTTCCAGATTTCCAAAGGTATATAGCATGAGAATTTTGGGCATTGGAGTTAAAAGTTGTGATCCTTTTAAGTGGATATGTTTAGGAGTACAAAATGTATCGTCTGTGATGACGCCATATCGTCTGTAAAATGTATCATCTGTGATGACATCATATCGTCTATGATGACGTCATATCGTCTATAAAATGTATCATCTATAATGAAATCAAAGCGTCTATGTTGATGCCATATCGTCTATAAAATGTATCGTCCATTATGACGTCATATCATCTATGATGACGTCATATCGTCTATGTTTGACTTACTGCTACTTCTATGTTTGACCTTTTATACACTATCATTTGTACCTATTGTCTGCTCTATTTTTGGCTCTCCAAACGATAGAATTAGTCTTCAAGGTTTGCATGAAAGCTGTATATCTTGAAGTCTTCTTTTGAACCATCCAAAGAATGCCTCAATCTGATATATTTAGGGAAAGTTATAGTAATTTTTTCGATTTGTTTGTTTTTTCCTATTCGTTTGCTTTTTCATTTGGTTTCGTCTATACCTATCGTCTGTTCCACTTTTTACCTTTTAGACGATAGAATCTGCCTTTAAGATATTCATGAAAGTTGTAGATCTTGAAGTTATCTTTCAAACTATTGAAAGAATGACTCAATCTGACATCTGTAGAGAGATTTATTCTATTTGTCTCGAGACAGGTTCAATATGAAATGAGGACAAAACCTTGTTTGATTCTTTCGACCGTAACTTGGTTATCAGACCTCCTAATGAAGTGATTCTTGAACCATTGGATTCATAAGGCATTTTTCTACCCCTCCACAAAGATTGGTATTATTTAGAAGCAATTTGAGAAAGGTTGATTGAATGAACGTGAGGGAATCGGTTGGAACAGTGAACTGGTGTTGTTTTACTAAACATACATCGGTATCTTAATTATATATGGGTTTGTAGAATTCCAAATGAGATGATTTTTACTTTGGAGTAAACTAGAGTCATAGGGTTACAAATCATCTGAAGAAATCAAATTTTGACCCAGTATCTAAGATTTTAAATTCTGGATGGGATTTATGCCTTGTATACTATTTTGGACAAGAGCGGTCCGAAAGTGTTTGAGGTATATTTTTCAAATCACTAAACCAAATTGAATGATTTTAATGTCAATGGAAACATAAGACATAGGGGAACATGTTTCTAGAAGAAAGTGTTGTAAAATAACTTCAATATCATGGTCAGAAAGAACATGCAAAGTTGACCCGAAATGATGTTTATGGAAAAATCTGGAAGTGATTTAATGGGTTATGACTTGTGTTTCAGTGGTTTTATTAAGTCATAAACTTAAGTACAAATCATACTTAAGTGAGTTTTACTAAAGAGAAGTGGATAAGTGGCTAAGAAATGAACAGGTGTAAGGTTGAGTTTTTATAATCTTGAAAGATAAGTTACTGTACTTGCCTTCATTTCTTTTTACTGTACTTACCTTCATTTCTTTCTCTCGAAGTTTCTTTCTCTAGTGTTTCTTTAACACAAAATTTTTCATCAAAAACTCCACCTAAGCTAAACTAAGCTTACCCTTATCTTTTACTATTACCATTTTGTCATCTGTTTCTTTTGCCTCAAGAAAACCTGACCCAAACCCTTTATATGACGAAGTACGTGAGTTGCATGAGAGTTAGGGCTTTATGATGGTTGAAGATTTTGGAGTTTTAACAAGTAAGTATATTGTGAATTCTTATGAAAAGTCTGAATATGAGATAAAAGGGATGTTTTATCTGACATAATATAGTCATGGAAAAAGTGGTCATTTTTATGAATACAGTACAAACTAGATAAAATTTCAGAGGTGTTGTTTTTATGTATTTGGGGATTCTTATGTAATATGATGGTGTAGAGATGATTTTGAGTAGAAAGATCATTGAATACATATAGGAGAAGAGTACAGAAATTTTGAAAGTGATAAGGACTTATATGCTCTATTTTCCCTTCTAATTGTATATATATATATAGATAAGTGAATATTTTTGGAAATTGAGGATGAACAAACATAGTATTAAAGTTAAGGAAATCGGGGAGAGAGAGAGAGATGATATTATGTTTTCAGTGGGATTGAAATGGAAGGATGTTAGTGATAAATTAATGAATGAATTGTCGACATCAAAGTACCAAAGGTATGAGTATGTTTGGGGATAGCGATATTCACATAATTGAGTGATTGAATTATGAAATGCAAATGAGCATAAGATATGAAGTTTGATAAAGTACCCGGGATTGTCATTTAACATACATTGTACCTAGACTATATAACTATTTATGCATAAATGAGTTTTGTAACGTGTGTAAATTTTGTATTGCACAAATGGGATGTGCTGGGTAAACGTCCGCATACAGGTGTATTCAGAATTTGGAAGCGAATGCTATTTTGGAACGTACCGTGAGTAGACCTAGATGGTCTCATTTTATTGTTTGTTTGTTTGAATTTTTGTATTGATTGACTACTGAGTGCTCATATGAATGTGATTTGATTGTTGAGATTCGGACAATGAAAGTCCGATGATTGTGTTATATGCATGAGATATTGAAGTGCAAATTGTATGTGAATTTAAGTGAATGTGATTATACAAATGTGAATGATGCATTCTATTTCATGAATGCATGAAATATAATGGCAGTTGTGACCAGAGTAGCCACCGATCATAGCTTAAAGCTCAACGAGTAAAAATAAGTCTCGAGCTCAAAAGTGATTCATAGCCTCTGTCTCAACGTTTAATGAGCCCTGTATCCCCCAAGCGAATAAGGGACAATTATCAATAAGTCCTATATGGGACAGTTTAGGTACTCGATCATAACAAAGTAACAAATGGGAAGTGAGTCTCATGTGCATTGCATATGCATAATATGAGTGATTAAATTGCATTGAAAGTGAAGTGTGAAATGTGTAATGATATGAATTATGTGTTATGTGACTGGGTGAGCTATCGATGATGGTCACTCATTGAGTTCGCAAAATTTACCCAAAATTTGCAAATATTTTTCAGGGTCAGAAGAATACCCCGTTAGGCAAACGGGAGTAAAATTACTGCATGCAAGGGAAAGATAGAGATTGAGATTAGTTCGTCTACATTTATGTTTCCCTATTTTTGTATAAAATTGTATATTCGGAAACTATTGTATAAATGATTTATGTTGTAATGTAAAGACATTATGACTAAAGTGTTTTGTATTTAAAAGTTGGCCCCAATTGTTTATTGATTTCTGCACATTTGATTGTATTTCAAAAAAAATTTATACCGATTATTGAATGATTAAGTGCTGTAGCATGTCACCCTCATGGGGCACAAACTCAGATATCACTCATTGATGTCGAGTTTGGGTCTTGTGGGAGTAGGGTGCTATAATTTATGTGGTATTAGAGCCTAGAAGTACTATCTTATATAGGCGTTTTCTGAAATATGTGTCAAGTTACATGCATTTAAGTCATGTCATAGCAAACAGTAGCAACTAATCCTTAGTCTGAGTCGCATGAGTATAAGTCACATGGATGAGCATGTGTTAAGTGATTAAGCTAATAGAAATAGTGAGAAAAGTGATGATATGTCACAATGTGAGAAAATGAATGTTGTGGATATTTATAAATGAGAAATAGTATATGGGTAATTGTGACAGATAATGAATTAACGTATTTGTATTGTGGATGTATTATTGAATACGACATCAACATTGTACTGTGGTGAGATGTCATTGGATGTGATACAGATGTAAATACACTATCATGGATTGTTTGAGGAAAATAAGGGTATAAGTGGAAATTAAGAGATTAAATTGTATAAGTAGAATGTAATGAAAACATAAATCATTATGCTTTTAAAAAGAGGAACTTGGAATTGAACTAGTTGTTGACTAATGTGACAAGAGTTATGATCCTCCGTGAGAAATTATTAGTGGAAATTGAGATCAAAATTTCAGGATGAATATGCATCTATAACTCTAAATATATATATATATATATATGTAAGATGAATAAATGACAATAGGAAAATGAGATGGAAATGAGGAAAGAGAAAAAGGGGAATGAAATAGTCATAAATGACTTAATAAGAAATGAATGATGTGTAGTAAGGAGAAAGTTAGAAATGCATATAAGAGAGGATTTTATGTAGGAATGAGATAAAGACAAAGATGACGAATCAAATGAGAAGAATTGATGTACTCGATATGGTAGTTGACTCATTTCAAAATGAGGTAGCCTCGGAAGAGGTAAATTCTGGAAAATTGGAGTAAAATTGATGTTAGTATGTTTGATAATGAGAGGAAGAAAATGTTGGGCGCGATAGTGGCCTGACAAAAAATAGGTTTTTATAACGATCGTGTGGGGATACCCCAATCATAGGCAGGAACAAGGATATACTAGAATCAATTGGAATTCAAGTATTATTAGCGAATGTTATTAATTGGAGAATTGACATAAATACATCTCTAGATAAGATGTAATGATTTTGGATGGTATATACCAATGTATTAGAGTAAATAAATTTGCTTAGTGCTTTACTGAGCCTTATTATAAGGATGTTCTAATCATATAAGTTATGGCATAAATTGATTGTATTGAGATATTATGAAAGGTTGAAATTGATTTTCTTGAGGTACTAAGAATGACTAATAAGTAATCATGAAAAATAGTTGATTGATAAGGATTTCATGAGTAGTATCGAGGATAGTATCAAGAAATCTTCTTCCAAAGAAGAATTTCATTGAGATGGGTTCGGTAAACCAGATGATTCAATTTAAGAATGATTAATGAGGGAAAAAATTAGAAATGAGTAGTTAATGAGTCAAAAGTGAATATTGGAGTCATATCCCTAATGAAGACTCGAGCATAAGAGTTAGAAAATGCTACTGAGAGTGTATGCATTTAGTTGGTGTAAAGTATCTAAATAATTGATGGATTCTTGAATTTGAGGCGACATTAAGTATAAGAGATACAAATCAGGTTTGATGAATGTATTACTGACATAGGAAATTGAGATATCAAATAAATTAAAACGTGTGGAGAAGCTACTATGAATGAGCGAACATTAGAGTAAGTCAATGTGAAATCACAGGAAACCGAATGAACTGAGAAAATCAATTGAGAAAGGGAGTTAATTGGGAAATTGAGAATAACATGTGATAATACTACTTCACTGAGGAATTAGTTACTTAAGAAATTACGAGAACTAATCATAGGCACCAAGGGAGTTGGGGTGTATTTGTTGGAGTTAACCATGCCACTAAAGTATAATGGTAATGAAGATTAAAGTGATCCAAGAAAAATTTCTATCAATTGGTGACCAGGATCATAGAGGATATTGGAAGCATATGCAAAATGTGGAGAGAATATTCTTTTTCAGTTGAGGAAATCTTACACACCATGAAGGTAGAAACAAGCATATGCTAAGTTTAACGAGAGTGAATCTTAGCTTGATCAAATAAATTGTGGATATGATAGTATTTGAACATGGCACATTGGGAGACGCAAAGGAAATAGAGGTGATGATAAAGTGAGTTTGTATACATAGAGGCAATTAAGCCTCATGAGTTGATTATTGATATATGAGTTAGAACTTGCTGCAATGGTAATTACTTTGCAAGCTTGGAGACATTATAGGTACAAAAACATTTTGGATATATGAATATATAGGTCAGTAAAGATTGAGGTAATTATTGAGTTTGAAAGGAATGTACAAATGAGTACTATACTGATAAAGG
>JANVCQ010053611.1:0-10692 GCA_025531925.1 Erythroxylum plowmanianum
TCAATGAATGCAGTGCAATCCTATCAGTCTGTCCCAATTACTAAAATACCCTTTATAACAGTAACGGGATGTTACATATCAACATGCCCACACTTAGACGTTTGCTTGTCCTCAAGCAAACAAAAGAACAAACACATAAAAATCACACAGCAAACAATGCAATAAATTTAACGTTAAACACAAGCATTCAAACTGTTCCAAATCATTAACATGCAAAATCTACAATTAGGAGCTCTGGACTAAACATACATGTTAATCAAAACCCAAATGTCAAGTTATTCACCCTTTTCAATTGTACACACACATTAATAATTCTTTGGTCATTCAAACTCTGTAACTACTCCTAAGTACGTTTTCATGAAAAGTCAAGCAATTTACAAATTTAGTAGGATTTATTAGAAAATGTTTCTTATTCAATTTTTGTGGATATGGACCTAGTCTTTTACTCGGAGGCAAACATTGGTGATGAATGTTGATTTGGTTACTCAACTAAGTCATGTTTCTATTAAGCTGTTTGGTTGAAACGTCATTATAGCCTTTTGACGTGGAGGCACACATTTGTGATGCATGTTGATCCGGTTACTCAGCCGGTTACTCAACTACATCTTGTTCTCAACTGGCTATTAGCTCTATTCATAACTCAGAGGCCAACAGAATAGTTATTTATTTAAAATTAACAAACACACATTTATTTTTATATTTTATTACCTAGCTTGTTACTTTAACTACTCATTTTCATAAAAAAATAATAGCAAGACCTAAAATTATGAATGAATGTGACAATTTAGAGGGTGACAAACTAACACTAATAACTTGCATATTTATCCAAAGAACCCAATTCACTCATTTTGTGAGCTAATGACTCTTCACAACCTAATCGACTATGTTCAAAATTAAATCAATTTCAATCCATTTAAGTCATTGACACATTCACACAATTCACAATATGAAACCTAACACATTATCATACAATATACAAAAATTCACAGTTAAAGCAAAACACATAACCCTCCCCATATTTGAACATCACATTGTCCTCAATATGAGCAGGAGGCAAACAAACAAGCATGGAAAAAAGAAACAAAAATTAAAGTAAAAATAAAAATAAAATAATGACTAAATTTAAAAGAAAAGGGTTAGAAACAAAACCTCATGGTGATGGAGGTAGGGATGGTGTCAGAGGTGGCAATTGGATGCCTTGAGCCTGTTGTCTTATCTTGGAATTGCTTAAAGAGAGTGAGAGAAGTAGTGATCCTGGATTAATTCAGATTACTAAAGTTTTATTAAAAGTTCAGAAGAACTCTAACTAAACCTAACAATTTCAATCGAATTACTAAACATGCTAGTTTGTCATCATTAGCTTGATCTTACATCCATAGAAGTGTCTTAATTGTTTGAACAGAAGGAAATCACTCCCTTGTCCTTAGAAATTGCTCCTCTAATATATAGCTTGCAATGATGCCTGTTGACCTTAAAAGTTTCATTATTAGCATTTTCCAGTTTGAGAGCTCCATGATCGAAAACTTGAATGACCGTGAAAGGTTCACTCCATCGAGATTTTAACTACAACCTTGAATTATATAGTATAACTACATCTCCTACTTTAAATTCCTTTTATTTAAGACAAGAATCGTGCCATTACTTTACCTTTTCCTTGTAGAGTTTCACATTTTAGTACACATTATAACAAAACTGCTTAAGTTCATTCAGTTGAAAAAATCACTTTTTGTGCCCGCTTGCTTCCAATCAAAATTTAATGCTTTTATCACCCAGTACGCTCGATGTTCTAATTAGACCAAAAAATGACAAGCTTTTCTGTATACAAGCCTATACGACATTGTTCTGATAGGTGTTTTGAAAATAGTTCTATAAGCCTATAAGGCATCATCTAGCTTTATTACCCAACCCTTCCTGGAGTTTTTCATTGTCCTTTTTAAAATTTATTTCAGCTCCCAGTTGACAACTTCCACTTGGCCACTTGTTTATAGATGGTAAGGTGTAGCAACACAGTGGTGCACTTCATATCTTTTTAAGAGGGTATCAAAAGATCTGTTGCAAAAATGTGTACCTTCATCACCTATTATCATACTTAGCACTCCAAACTGATTGAATAACTGTTTGACCAACTTTTACACCGCCTTTCTATCATTGGTTGGAGATGTCACTGCTTTAGTCTAACATGAAATATAATCCACCCCTACTAGAATGTAAATGTTTCCTATTAAAGATGGGAAAGGACCCATAAATTTGATGCCCCATATATCAAAGATTTCCACTTCTAAAATATTGGATGAAGGCATCTCATCTCTTTTGGAGATGTTGCCTATTCTTTGACATTGATCACATTGTGCCACAAAAGTTTGAGCATCTTTAAACAATTATGGCTAATAAAATCTAATATTGAGTATCCGAGCTGCCATTTTGTTAGCTCCTTAATGTCCAACATATTGACCTTGATGGCATAGCTTCAAGATGTTCAATATTTCCTCCTCTGGACCACATCGTTACATTAACTTATCAGCACATGCTTTGTATAAAATTGGCTCATCTAATAGATATTAGTTACAATCATGTAGGGATCTATTTCTTTGTTGGTAAGATAGATCAAAAGAAAGTCTACCATTGGCAACATAATTTGTGATTTCGATAAACAATGATGTAGTCAAACTTTCGAGTAGCATCAAGGTTTCATTGAGGAAATTTCATTAATACCTTCGCTTGGCTTACATTCCCCTCCCTCCAGTCTGGATAAATGGTCTATAACCATATTTTTTGCTTCCTTTTTATCTCTTGCTTCTATATCAAATTCCTATAAAAATAACACCTATCGAATGGACCTTAGTTTTGTATGATTTTTATTAAAAAGGTATTTTAACATTGCATGATTGGTGAATATGATTACCTTTGATCCCAAAAGGTATTGTTAAAATTTATAATGTGCATACACTACTGCAAGTAATTCTTTCTCTATGGTGGTGTAATTAAGCTAAGGTCTTGTAAGGGTCTTATTGGTACAGTAGATCACAAGCAACTTTTTATCTTTCCTTTAGCCCAATACACAACCTATAACATGGTTGCTTGCATCGCACATAACCTCAAATGGAAGTGTCTAGCCTGGTGGTGATAGAATTAGTGTGGATATTAATTCCTCCTTTAGTTTGTTGAAGACAGACATACATTTGTCATCAAACAGAAAAGGCACATCCTTGACTAACAAGTTTGTCAAAGGTCTTGCAATTTGCAAGAAGTCTTTGATAGATTGACAGTAAAATTCTCAGTATAAGTTTCTCTATAACTTCTATTTTTGCTTTGTCAACTTCAAATCCTTGGTGTGAGATTTTATGCCCTAACACTATCTCCTCTTACACCATAAAATGGCACTTCTTCTAATTCAACACCAAGTGTGATTCTTCATATCTTTGAAGAACTCTGTCCAAATTGGTTGAACACATTTTGAAAGAGTCTCCAAAAATTGAAAAATCAACTATGAACACCTCCATTATATATTTGATCATGTCAGCAAAGATAGACATCATACATCTTTGAAATGTAATAAGGGCATTGCATAGTTCAAAAGGCATCCGCTTATACGCAAAAGTATCACAAGGGCAAGTGATTGTGGTCTTTTCTTGATCATCAGGTTCGATGAAGATCTAATTATATCCTAAATATCCATCTAAGAAGCAATAAAATGAATGACAAGCCACCCTTTCTATCATTTGGTCTATGAACGGGAGAGGAAAATGATCTTTCTTAGTTACTAAGTTGAGTTTGCGATAGTCTATGCAGACTCTCACCCTGTGACCGTTCTTATTGAAATTACTTCTCTACTCTCACTTTCTATTACTATCTATCCAACCTTTTTAGGTACACATTGTATTGGGCTGACCCATTCATTATCGAAGATGGGATAAATTATCTTTGCATCTAGGAGTTTGATTATTTCTTTCTTGACCACCTCCTTCATGTTAGGGTTCAACCTTCGTTGACGCTCCCTCACCATTCTACATCTTTCTCAAGGTTTAATTGGTGCATGCAAACATTTGGGCTTATGCCTCGAATATCATAAATCTGCCATCTGATGGCTTTCATTTGCTTTCTCACAATTGCTACCACCTTACTTTTTTGTTGCTCATTTAATTGGTTTGAGATGATTATCGACAACATTTGCCGTTCACCTAAAAAGGTATATCTGAGATATCCAGGTAAAGGTTCAAGCTCGAATGTGGGTGGTTTTTTCTGTGGATGGTGTATGAGTGCTTCAGTTCACACTAATTTATCTTGATGTGTTTGAACATCTGGCTCCTCCATCTCATCATCTCCTTTATACTCAAGTTTCTCATATCCATTATTTGTCTCTGTTGCCACTTACTGCACTTCAGCGATACAGCTCTCAATGTGTTCTTGCAAATTTTGATCCATAATTTCAACCTTCATACACGCACTACTTGATATTGGGTTCTTTAAAGCCTTATTCATATTAAATTCGATTGATCTTTTCCTATTCAAAGTGTTAATTTCCCTTCATGAACATCAATTATGGCTTTCCCTATATTCATAAACAGTCGACCAATGATCAGTGGACAGTTCTTATCTTCTTCAAAATCGAGAACCACAAAATCTATAGGAACAATGTACCTACCCACTTGCATCAGAACATCTTCTACTATTCGAAACGATATTTTAATAGATTGATTAACCAATCAAATTAACATCGATGTTGGCTTGACCTCACCGAGCTCCAACTTTTTGAATATTAATAAAGGCATAAGATTAATACTTGCTCCTAAGTAGCACGAGCACTTTATGAATTCAAATTAACCAACCAAATTGCGTATTGAGAAACTCTTTAGATCATTCAATTTAGGTGGTATCTGGCTAGTGACTATGGAACTACAGGTGCCAGTTAGAGCTACCGTTTGATTATTTTCCCAAGTGCACTTTTTTGATAATATGTCCTTTAAAAATTTTTCATATTTAGGCATGTGTTCTAAAACCTCTACAAATGAGAGATTTATCTGTGATGTCTTTAATTTCTCAACGAATCTTGAAAATTGCGCATCTAGCTTCTTCTTTTGTAATCGTTGAGGAAAAGGAATCTTGGGCGAATTTGGTGGGGGAGCAAAATAAGGAGGGTATTCAATCATATTCAATTCTTTCTCCTTTTTTTTGATATTTCCCAATAGGCATTGCCTTTATATGGTTCAAGTTTCTTCCCACTTTAAAGTGTAATAACCTTTAGTTGCTCCCTTCGTTTTTCCTGAAGTGTTAGGAAGATTTCCCCTATTTCATGTAGAGAAAGGGTTTGACAATTAATTTACTTGGAATTCTAAATTGTGGATTGAAGAGGCATAGTTCTTTATTACTTGTTCAAATCTACCTTCCAAACTCTTTTGTGCATCATTTAGGATTCCAAGCTTGTCTAAAATTTTGTCAAGCTTGGATTCCATTAAGCTCGGTTTATCTTGTTGGAAGCCTAGTTATCCTTGAGGTCTGGGCTATCCTCTAGCACTATTCGTCCACGAGAATTTAGGGTGATTCTTCCACCCAGGGTTGTATGTTTTGGAGTAGGGATTGTTTCCCCCTCTTTGTCCATATTGAGCTCCTATATAATTAACTTGCCCCGGATTGTTTTCCTTCTTCAACAAATAGTCCACCGTATCATGGTCCATGTTTTTATAGAGTTCACACTTTAGTTGCATGGCTTTTATTGAAGCTGAGGATGAAGCCTTCATATTGTTGAGCTATAGAGTAAAGTTATCAATTTTCTCCTACATCTCCGCCATTTGATCAACAGCTAAGATTCCTTTTTATTCTCATAAAGTATTGGGTCATCTATTTTTCTTGTTCATCCATAGGTAGCTATTACTTGCTATCTCCTCTATCAACTCTTCTACTTCATCTACCGTTTTTCTCATCAATGATCCTCTTAAAGCTGCATCAATCATGCCTCTCGTATGTATGGTTACTCTATTATAGAATGTTTGCAACAAGAATTCATTGGGTAAGTTATGGTGTGGACATTTTCATTGCAAATCTTTATAGATCGATTCCCTGTCACTTTGCTGGAAGTTAATAATCTTTGTGGTCTTTGGTAAGGGAAAAATATTTGTCTAAAAAGGCACGATCTAGTTGATCCCAAGTGGTGACATGGCTGGGTTGAGAGAATGGTACCAAGCATTTGCTCTATCTTTTGAGGTAAAAGTAAAAAGCCTAATTCTTATCACATCCTCCGATATTTGATGGTATCAAAAGATATCACAAATTTCAAGGAAGGTTACTATATCTGCATTGGGATCTTCATTCGTTAGTTTATAGAATTGCACATTCTGTTGAAGCATGTTCAAGAGGGCTGGTTTAATTTTGAAAGAGGCTGCTTGTACGGGTGGCCTATCTACACCTTACTTAGTGACATTGACCCCTAGTCTTATACAATCCATAAGGGTTCATGGTTAACATCCTTGGTTCACTTTGTGATCCAAATCTTGCTAAAATTTATTGACCATTGTTGCTTTTGCAATTTCTTCTTCTTCTTCTTTAAATCGAGCTTTCCTAATTGATCGTTCTAATCGAGTGACATCTAATTCTAAGGTTTCAGTTGCACAACTCGAACTTCTTGTGACTCTTGTGTTCATGCAAGAGTATGGATTTAGAAATAGAAATAACTGTAAATAAAAAATAAAAACTAACTAATGCCTTAAACAATAGATTTAAACTAATTGCCTCCCCGAAAATGTGTCAAAAACTTGAACAGGTGTTTGTCATGTGTAAGTTTAATAAATAATCCTCGATAATCCACAAGCACACGGTTTGTTAGCATAATACCTAAGGTGTCGATCCCATGAGGAGGGATAATCTAATCCTAAAATATAAGGCCAGAAATAAATACAAAAATTTAAATTGCATGAAACTAAAAACGAGAACTTAATTCAATCAATCAATTCAAATTATCAACCAATCATATAAATACTAATTACTAAGCAATTGCAACACACCCAAGACTCAACCTAAGGAAATCACCAGTTAAGAGATGAGACTTTAACCTATCTTTAATGCTAACCTAACTAATTATGAATTACTGGATTGTTAATTCTAGACATTTCTAGGGTTGATTACTCTTTCTCGAGTTATAATCATTAACACTAAATCATAAACCCTAATCAGATTAAGGAGGATGCAATTTCTTAATTTACAACCTATCCAAAACCCTAATTAGTTATGACGTTCTCTAATAAACTACCGAAAACCTATGCAAGATCTCTCTTCACATAATTTACTGATTTGATTTAATTCTAGTTTACATTAAATCATCTAACTCTCGTCAACCCAATTTAATCATTTTTCATTCGATTCACCCTCTCAATTTATTAACGAATTATGCAATCTCATAATTAAATCACAACAAATCCAAAAAAAACTTAAACAATTAGATTTCATTAATTCAAGAATAAAACTCCGAAGGTGAGTTTAGAATATCCTCAACATTTAGATCCTATCATCAACTATTCAATCCAATTCTATACAATGATAAAATTGAAAATAAATAGGAAATACAATTGAAATGGAGCACAAAGGGCAGCGATGTCGGAAACCTCCTAATCTAGAAAGTACATCGAGTCAACTTCTCTCTTCCCTTCTCTCTTTAGCCCTAGGGTTCATTCGAGGTCCAAAATGTCTGAAAAATCCCTTAAAACTTGAAATTTTTTAATGTCTACGCGTCTGCCTGACATAGGTCACAATCGTGGGCCACATCCAAGCCTTCTGTCACAATCGTGGCATGTAGGCCATAATCGTGGGCCATGTCCTGGGCTTCTGTCATGAATGTGTTCTACTATGCCATGATCGTGGGTTGTTGTTTTGACCCGAATGTCTCCAAAACTTCTATGTTCTTCGATGTTGACCTTGAAACACTAATAAATACATCAAAGTACCTAAAAAACATAATATTTATGCTCAAAGACTTGCACTAACCTATAAAGCACTTAAAACATAAATAATTAACAAACTAACACAATTTTAACCTAAGCATATACTAATTGAATGAATTAATAGCTAAACACATATCAAACTAAGCCTAAAAACACGATGCAATTTACACTTACCACATCTCCAAATGTAACAACTTAGAAAACAAAGTATAAAATATTATAAACACACTTGGTAATTATTTCAACTTAAACAAATTGATTAAAAGAAACACATTGCTTATAATATTGCTTTGTTAACTCAGTATAGCATTAATCAAATTTATGTCGCCTAACTGTAGTTGTAATGAAAATAGAATTGTCGACCACTAAAGCCAACAATAAGTAAAACAAAACTGAAAATTGGTATACATGTGAAGTTGCCTCTATTTTGACTTAATTAAAATAACGATAAACATTAATTACTATAAGTATTCATATGATTGGAGTAAAATGTACACACCTGTGAAGAAGCCTTAACAAGTTGAGTTGAGGTGTTATTGTTGTATTTTCTGGAGTTATTACTTTAAAGAACAATTTTTTAGCATTTATACACTTACCCTTTCTGACTCAATTTACTTCGATTTTTCATTTTCTTCACCTCATCTTGTTGTTTTCTTTTAGCAATTTTGGGTCTATTGGCCATAACTCTTTCAAGTTGAGGATGTATCAATTCTACATCACTTGAAGGCCAAAAAATTTCACCTCTAATTGGTTGTAACGCATGTTCATACAAACCTATGAAATGAACCTTCGAATAACTTGAATCAATGAATGTCCTGACCCTTTCTCTTGAGTGATGGATTGCACTAATTGCATGCTTGCATACGTATCCATATTGGTCCCATGCTTGACAACTACAAGTTTGTTTTCTATTGATCCTAATAATATGGTTCACATTGAAACTTCATAAGCACCATCTCCATTATATACAATTCTCTACTTCATTACTTTTTTTTTCTTCTCTAACTTGTTCATTATATTTGGTTCTATATCTGATTTCCACTCAACTAGAAAATTTCTCGTCTCAACATGCTTCCTCATAACTATTATTCTAATAATATCAAGACATCATCAAATGTAGCAATATCCTCACCAACAAATATGAATTCAGGCTCCAACGTGAAATTTCCACCATGAAAAAACCTTATACTTCTATATTGAGTCATTATAACCTTTAAATATAAACATACAAACAAGTTAAAATAAAAATGCAATGCAATTATTATTACATTCTAAAAACTAAGCAACCATTATTAAATGATACATCTAGCTAAAAGTTAAAGATAACATTAATGTATTATAAGATAAAGGAGACCACATAAAAATTGATGGAGCATACAAATTCAATTGGATGCTCTATATATGTTTTATGATATCCTTTGCACATATTTTTCTACATGTTCAATATATGTTCTATTTTATATTTTGTTACATGCATTGGTCCTTTTGGAATCGGTATACATACTTTGTTACATGTATTGGTACTATTGTTACCGACTCTTTACAAACTTTATTACATTCTTTATAAAATGAAAATAAGAAAGTAAGCATTAGGTTATTTAGTGGTGTGCATTTTATACAATGAGGCACTTTTGCTTTAACCAAAATAGTAATAAGAACTGTTTCAACCAACATAACTTATCAACAAAGTTATACATACTTCACAGAATAATTAAAAGCTTACATATTTCATAGTATAACAAAGTTATGCATACTTCACAATACCATGAAACATTTCCAAACTTCACTATTATTATAATTTAAGATAATATTGTATGTATCAACAAAGTTAAATTTATGTTGAAAATGGCATGGCTAATATTAGAAATGACATAAGGGTAGAGGTAGATGCTAATGCAAATATAGATACCAATGCAAAAGCAAATGTAGATGCAAGTTCCAATACAGATGCAAATGCAAATGAAGACAAACTAATGATAAGGAAGATGCAGATGGAGATATAGATGGTGAGCAACATGCTGATATTATTTATGAGCAACATGACAATGATTTAAATGTAGATGATGAGCAATATGAGAAATATAACCATTGTAAGAAGGAATATGCAAAGCTAAATTTTTAAATTAAAATTAATTTTTATCATAAAATATACATAGATACACCATAGCTTAGAAATTTCCTAACCAATAAAGAGTATCATAATAAAGAAGAGTTAGATGATGATTTAAATATAGATACCAATGCAAAAGAAAATGCAGATGCAAGTTCCAATACAGATGTAAATGCAAATGGAAGACAAACTAATGATAAGAAAGATGCAGATGGAGATATAGATGATGAGCAACACGGTGATATTATTTCTAAGCAATGAAATTTATTTAAATGTAGACGATGAGCAGTATGAGAAATAAAATCATTGTAAGAAGGAAGATGTAAATATAAAATTTTTATATTAAAATTGATGTTTATCATAAAATGTACATAGATTCATCATAGCCTAGAAGTTTCCTAGCCAATAAAGAGTATCGTAATAAAGAAGAGTTAGATGATGCTTTGAGAAGGCCTAGTTAAATAAAAAGGAATGTTTTAGTGTGTTAGAACTAAAATGGATATTGAGGATGGTATTTGATAATGCCATGTAACATCCCACCCCCTACGGGAAGGGTAAAATAGTAAATTTGGCATAAGATGGGATTGATAGGGAATAATTCGTACTGTTCATGCATAATAGGATTGATACACAGTATCAATTGTGCACATGGAA
>JANVCQ010053690.1:0-10689 GCA_025531925.1 Erythroxylum plowmanianum
GTACAAGTCGACTTATCAGTAACAAGCAAGCATAAGTCGACTTACACATGGTACAAGTCGACTTACACTTACATTTTGGTGTCATTACAAATGAGAGAACAATTTTCTAGAAGAAAGTATTATCAAATGACTTCATTTTTAGTGTCTGAGTGATCGTGAACAATGACCCGAAAGAGTGTTCTGGAAATTTGTTAGTGGGTATGCACAGACATGCACGGACATGAGTGATGATTTCATACCCGTGACTTAATTACCTTGGACTGCACGGCCATGCAACATCAGTGCACAGCCGTGACTTATTTTGAAGTGGGTTAAATAAACCCAAGAGAAAGATTTCATTGAATAGGCTTCGGTATTTTAACAATAACTTGATCTGTAGTGATCCAAATGAGATGATTCTTAATTTATAGCAAACTAGAGACTTAAGGATACAATATTTCTGAAGAAATCAAATTTTAATTTTGTCTCTAGAATTTCAGATTTTTAAATTAAAGTTGGCAGGATGTTGTTTTTATTTATGAACAGTCTGAAATATTTGGAATACAACTTTCAGATTACTAAACCAAATTGAACGATCTTGGTGTCATTAGAAACTTAAGACAATGGGGAACATTCTTCTAGAAGAAAATGTTGCCAAATTACTTCATTTTTCTAGTCAGAATGTTCATAGAAAATAGACCTGAACATCTGAAATTTTGGGAGATGTTATAAGAAGAAATGAGAGTTTGGATAATGTTTGATCTTTTAATGTTGAAATAACATTAGTGAATGAATTGTTGTTATCAATGAACCAAAGGTATAAGTTTATGAGGAATAGAGATATTCATATGATTGTAGTTGTGATTCAAAGAAAAGGAGTAATGGGTATCAAGTTAAAGTGAATGAGAAATTGTTATTATGAGAGCAAATAATGCTAAGAATGAAATGACGAGTAATTAAGTTATGAATGCGAATATGGATATAGTGTGAAATCTGATAAGATACTCAGGATTGTCATTGAGCATGCATTGTATTTATTTTGTATACAAATTTATGCATAAATGAATGCTTATGATTGTGCAAAGTTATTAATGTGTATATGTGTTCAATGTATATATTGAATAATTTGGATGTGCAGGATAAACGTCCGCATTTAGACGTTTCCAGATCATGGAAGCTATTGCTAATTTGGAGCATACTGTGAGTCGACCTAGATGGTCTCATTCACTGTTTGTTATGTTTTAACTTTCGGCTTTGAATAGCCATTGAAATGAAATGTGATTGTTTTGATTCCAGACATTGAATGTCCGAGGAGTTTGGTAAATGCATGAATAATAATAGAAGTGCTCCTTGTATGTAAATTTGATGAAATATGTGATACACAAATTGATTGTTAAATGTCAGACCAAGTTTCGAAGAGAAATGTGAATATGCATATAAATGAAAAAGTGATTCTTAACTTTAATGTTGAATGTCGGACTAAGGTCCGATGATATGAGTAAAGTGAAATAAAGTAATTGATTAAAAAGATGTGAATGTGATGCATTTCATTTCACGAATGCAAGAAAGATAAAGGCTATTGTGACCAGAGTAGCCACTGAAAAAGAGCTTAAAGCTCATAATGTGAACAAGAGCTTAAAACTCAGATTGTGAAAAAGAGCTTAAAGCTCAGAAAGTGTATAAGAGCCAAAGGCTCACTATGTAAAATGAGCCAGGTTTCTCCAATAGATACAAGACAGTTATTAATGAGCCCAGTATCCATAATAGATATGAGACAGTTATAGGCACTCGGTCACAACAATAACAAATTGAAAGTGAGTCTCATAAGCATTAGATATGCATTTGATGTGTATGATTTGAGCAGTTGGACTGATTCTCTGAGTGTGAGATATGTTTCAAACGAATTTGAAATATATGTGAATCAATATGATTATTAATGAAATGATGTGAATTATGTGAATATGTGAATTTTATATATTATGTGATGACTGAGCCATCGAGGATGGTCCCTCACTGAGTTCACAAAACTCACCCAAAATTTGCAATATTTTTCAGGCTTAGAAGAGTTACCCTGTTAGACTAACTGGAGTACAGGCGCTGCATTCAAGTAAGAGGTAGAGGATGGGATTAGTTTGCGTCTGCATTTATGCTTTCTTATTTATGTATCAATTTGTTTATTACATGATTTCGGTACAATATGTATTTAAATATTTCTGTATGTAATAACTGGTGAAATTTGGAAATGTTTTGTAAGTGAGAATGATCATAGTATAATGATAATTATGATTTCTATTTTTATGAAATAAAATTATAGGCCTAATTTGATTATTAATTTCTACATATGCGTATATTGTTTTTCAAAAAAAAGAGTTTGGTTGTTGGAGGATGTCACCCTTGTGGGATTCGCACTCCGACATCACTCAGGATGCTCGGTATGTGTCTTGCAAGAGTGGGGTGCTACATAATTCGAACTTTTTCTATATGAAAATTTTAAACAAGTGGAGGTATGAATTCTGTGCAGGGGACACGATGGGAAGGAAATTGCACTGTTTTTAGTTTGTTTTCATTTATGATTTTTATCGAATCATATCCAAACCTTTTTAATATGTATGAAACCTTTTAAATACCTAGAAATAAATGAAATATGACTTACCATATGTGAATTGGGTGTTTAAAATTTGGAATTTATGATTCAGCATAATGCAAGCTAAAGAAAATTTATATGTACATAATTGATTTGTATGCATATTTATCATTCATATATGTATGGTATAATTATACAAGTGTGATTTTGATACCCTCCTAATGGTGGTAAGTTGAGACTCGCACGAATGAACGCAAGTACAGATTTTATGACTTGAAATGTGTATCATGTGATTTGTTAATATATGAATTGTGAAATTGACAGATGGTTAAAGGAAATGTTATAGTGTCTGCACTATTGTCTTGGTAATAGATAGATAGGCATTAACATAGGGTGTTACAATTCTTCTTTCCTTAAGAAAATTTTGTTCTCGAAATTCATACTTTATCTGAATAGTTGCAGATACTAAGCTTTCAAGGATTCTTCTAGTTCCTATGTTGCTTCTTCAAGTCCATGGTGTTGCCAGAGTACTTTTACCAAAGGGATTTGCTTATTCCTAAGTTGCTTGAATTCTCGGACTAATATAGAAACTGCTCCTTTTTCATAAGACAAATCTAGCTGTACTTGAATTTTTGTACGAGAATCTTATGAGTCACATCAGATTAATATCTTCTTAACATAGAAACATGGAACACATCATGTAGCTTGGCCAATTCTTTAGGAAGAGCCAACTAATAAGAAACTGGTCCGCCTCTTTTAAGAACTTCATAAGGACCAATGTATCGGAGACTAAGTTTCCCCTTCTTACCAAATCGAAGTATCTTCTTCTACGGTGATACTTTCAAGAACACCTTATCGCCTACTTGATATTCAACTTCCCTCATTTTTAGGTCAGCATAAGACTTCTACCTATCACTAGCAGCTTTCAACCTTTGTTGAATAATCTGAATCTTTTCTTCAGTATCTTTCACAATTTCAAGCTCGATCATCTTGCTTTCACTCAACTTAGACCAATATACCAGAGTTCTATACCTTTTACCATGTAGTGCTTTATAAAGCGCCATGCCAATGCTGATCTAATAACTGTTGTTGTAAACAAACTCTATTAGAGCTAAATACTTATCCCAACTTCTGGGAAACTCTAATACATAACCCCAAAGCATATATTCTAATATTTTTATCACCCGTTCAAATTGTCCATCTGTCTGGGGATAGAAAGCAGTACTAAACTTAACTTAAGTAACTAATGCCTTCTGTAAACTTTTTTAGAATCTCGAAGTAAATCGAGGATCACGATTAGAAATAATCGACAATGATACTCCATGCAGTCTCACTATTTCATTAACATATAAATCTGCAAGCCTATCCAAAGCATAATCAGGACGAACAGGCAGAAAATGAGCAGATTTAGTAAACTTATCCACAATTATCCATACAGCATCATGTTTCCTTTGAGTGTGAGGAAGTCCAGTAACAAAGTCCATAGTAATGTTATCCCACTTCCATTGAGGAATAGAAATAGGATGTAACAAACTAGATGGAACCTGATGGTCAGCTTTAACCTGCTGACACGTTAGACATTTACCTACATAATCCACAACATCTTGTTTCATACCTGACCACCAATAATGATGCTTCAGATCCTAATACATCTTGTTTCCATCAGGATACATAGCAAATACTATATTATGAGCCTCAAACAACAACTTTCGCTTCAGTTCATCATTAGCTGGCACAAACAACCGATCTTTACAATACAATTCACCATCTCCTTTCACAGAAAAATTAGATTGTTTACCTTCTTAAGTAGTCAAGATAAGTTGTTGTAACTTATCATCATTTCTCTAAGCATCACAAATCTCGTATATCAAAGTAAGCCTTGCTTTCAATTAAGCTATCAAAGCTTCATTAGACACTAGTTTCCATTCACTTTGCTTAAGTGATAATGTTGAAATGGTCTTCTAATTCAAGGAATCAGTTACAACATTAGCTTTACCCGGATGATAATCCACAATACAATCGTAGTCTTTAAACATTTCCAACCAACGTCATTGTCTCAGATTGAGTTCCTTTTGGGTAAGGAGATACTTCAAACATTTATTATCTGTGAAAATTTTATATTTTTCACTATACAAGTAGTGCCGCCAAATTTTTAAGATAAACACCATTGTTGCGAGTTCCAGATCATGTGTAGGGTAATTCTGTTCACGAGACTTTAGTTGCCTAGAGGCATAAGCAACTACTTGTTCATACTGCATCAAAACATAACCCAAACCATTTTTTGATGCATCAATATACATAACATACTCCTTACCAGAAGTAGGTTAAACCAATACAGGAGCTTTAGTAAGCATACTTTTCAATTGGTCAAAACTATACTGACATAAATCAGACCATTCATACTTCACTCCTTTCCATAACAACTTAGTTAAAAGGGATGCTATCACTAAAAACCCTTCATAAACTGACGGTAATAACTAACCAGACCCAAAAAACTTCTCACTTCTGTCTCATTCTATGGTGGCTTCTAGTTAATAATTGCTTTTATCTTACTTGGATCAACCCTAATCCCTTCAGAGGAGACAATATGTCCTAGAAAAGGTATCTCTTAAAGCTAAAAATCACACTTGCTTAGCTTAGCATACAACTGTTTTTCCCACAGAGTTTGTAACATAATTTGGAGATGCTTAGTATGGTCATGTTCATTCTTAGAATAGACCAAGATATCATCATTAAACACCACTACAAACTGATCCAAGTATAGCCTGAATACTCTATTCATCAAATCCATAAATGTCACTGGAGCATTAGTTCACTCGAATGGCATTACCAAGAATTCATAATGTCCATATCAAGTTCTAAATGCAGTCTTCGATACATCTACATCTTTTACCCGAAGTTGATAGTATTTTGATCATAGATCTATCTTTGAAAACACTCCTGCATCTTTCAACTAATCAAATAGATCGTCAATCCTTAGCAATGGATACTTATTCTTCACTGTAACTATTCAATTGCTGTAATTAATGCATATCAATAATGTAATATCCTTCTTCTTAACAAATAGGATTGGTGTTCCCCATGGTGATACACTGGGTTGAATAAACCCTTTATCCAGAAGCTCTTGTAACTGCATATTCAACTCCTTCAATTCAGTAGGAGCCATTCTGTATAGTGCTCCAGATATAGGAGCAGTGCTAAGCATAACTTCAATAGACAACTCCACTTCCCTTTTAGGAGGAAGTCTAAGTAATTCCTCAGGAGACACATCTGGAAACTCACTCACCACAGGAATATCTATCAATTTACTACCCTCCTTCTTAAAATCAAACACAAAAGCTAGATAAGCTTCACATCCCTTCCTGAGGAGCTTTCGAGCTTGCATAGCAGATACCACATTAGCTGAGGAACTAGTGCGGATGTCATGCAATATTATTATAGGTTGATTAGGCTTCTCAAGCATAAATGTTTTAGCACCACAATCAACTACTGCCTGATGCTTGGACAACCAATCCATACCCAAAATCAAATCGAATTCATGAAAAGGTAATCTGATCAGATATGCAACATAATCATTTCTTTGGATCATAATAGGACAGTTCCTAGACACCTAATTAGCCAATACACTACTACCCAGAGGACTGGTTACATGCATATCATACTCTAACTGATCTATAGGCATCTCCTTATCAAACATTTCTCTAACACAGAGATAAGAATGAGTAGATCCAGGATCAATCAATGCATGCATTTTAGAATTAAAGAGAGAAACAATACCAGCAATGACGTCTGGTGTGTCCTGATCCTCACGAGCTTTCAGTGCATAAACTCGAGCTAAAGCAGAAGGCACAACTGGTCGATTCATAGTTTCTGAGTGGGAACTCGAATTAGGTATATTCTGATTATATCCTCTTCGAACTCTACCTCATCCTTTGTTCCCAGTAGATGCATTAGAGACCTCCCTACTGGCTTGTGATGCCTGAGCCTGTCTAAGAGGGCAATTGGCTATTTTATGCTCAGTATTGCCATAGCAAAAACATGTACCTGTAGCCCTCTAGCAAACACCCTAATGATGAGCAAAACAATTAGGGCACTCTAAGACACCAGAACCTCAACCTCTAGACGAACCCCTACCAGAAGTAGTCATTAAGGGATAGTTTTGTCACCTTCCCCAAGTCCTAGATCCTTGAGTAACTTCCGATGCAGAGGAATTACCTTCCCAACTTCATTTACCCAAGGATTGACCTCCTCTAACAAAGCCTTCCGTTGACTTCTTTCTCTCCTTACCATTTCTTGTCTCTCTATTTTTATTATAGCCTATACCAATTGATGGTAAGTCACTTGCTGCAACAAAGTAAACGTCACTAAACGCTCCTTGATGAAATCATTTAATCCATCCTTGAACTGATGAATCAGAACTCTTCAGTAAGTACAAATTCAGGGGCATACTTACTAAGTCGATTAAATTCTCAGTCGTTCTCAACAACTGACAAATTCCTCTACTTTAGACTGAGAAATTGCCTCCACTTATCCTTTTTGTAAGCCTCCGTAATATATTTTACTTTGAATTATTGGATAAAGAAATCCCAAGTCAAAGGCACCGATAGTTGAGGACTCCCCAAAACAAACTTCCACCATTCATAGGATGCTCTCTAGAAGAGAGATAACATAGTGTACCATCTGCTATGATGGATAGCTAATCTCACCTTCTTAATCTAGAATTCAGCTCTCTTTGATTCCTCTAAGGATGTCTTAGTAAATTCCTCAGCTCCATATTTACTTAGCTGATCAATCGGAGCCTTAGGTGTTGTTATCCGATGTAATAGTGTCATCATATCCTGTGACAGCTTCATTAAAACCTCTCCCTGAGCTGGAGGAGGATGTGGCACCTCATCTTCTTCTCGATTGACCCCAGAGGGTCTAGATATTAATGGACGAGTTTGCTCAAGATGATTACTCTTAGCAACCTCGTCAACGACTTCGTGCGAACTTTCCATCATTAATTCTATAGAAAAAACATAGGACACTGCATTAGGCCAAAACACAACTTTTACACTTAAATAGAAGCAGTAGTTAAGTGTTGGTTAAACCAGAATCATCTAAATCATGCTCTGATACGAAAAAGGTGTGATGCCCCAATACTCTTTAGGAGGATACGGAAATGCCACATCGGACTTACAAACAAAAACAAACAACATAACGAAGTGGAAGCATTTTAAAACATACAAAACATTCATTACATGCATTTTCATAAATTGGAGCAATCATACTTTTCATATTGCTCAACTGATCTTAACATAATGCATTTCATAAATTCAGAAACCAGCCTGAAATAAAGGTTATTACAAACCTTACGAACAAATTCAAAATGATACAAATCATAAACAAACCAAAAATCAAAACTAAAAAATACATCTTGATCAAAACACAGCTCAAGCTCCTTTGGCCATTAAAGTTGACTCATCCCAGTTCTTATAATCCTTGCTCTGAACCTACAAGGGGCAAATCCATCGTGCTAAGCATATAACTTAGTGAGTAATAATTAACTATGTATAAAGTGACAACTAATCATACTGAATCCTGTAATAGCATGAGCATGCATTAAAAGCTTGTCTTATCAAACAATTCAACATAAAGTATTTGAGAATAGAATGAACAGATAACAGAACTGATTATCCAAAAGAGGGTATAAACCCTTCAGAATCGAAACATAGTTTCTTTGTTTATATCAAAATTGAATATGAATCATAATACAAAATCAGATGTCAGTTAATCCATTTATAGAAGTGGGTAATGGGACTTATACAAGAGAGACCAAAGTCTCAACATCGAAGTTTTTAGGAGAGATCGAAGTCTCGACACCAAAGTGTCATAAGAGAGACTGAAGTCTCGACACTAAAGTGCCATAGGAGAGACAAAAGTCTCGGCAACGAAGTGCCACAAAAGCAACTATAGACCCTTCTAGGCATACCTATTTACCCACAAGGACTTAACAAATTCAAAAATAGAAATGTCTTAAATTCAATACATATATCATTCATTGGTTTCATGCAAAATATTCAAACATATCAATCTGACAACTTTGCAAATAATTCAACGGATCAAAATAAGTAGCAAACAAAACAGTCAAAGCAAAACTATCAAAAATTTCTTACTGAATTACTTACAAATATTCATCAAGATTTACTTACAAATAAGACCATCTAACTTACTTACAAAAGCTCCCTTATTGTTTATTGCCTCGAAGTCCCGGCAGTATCACTATTGTGCATGACTAAGAATTCATTAATGCACATTCATGTATCCTAAATATGTATGATGCATGTTCATGAAAAATTCAGGGTTTCTTATCGTTAATCTTGTCACATTATCAATCATGTGAAACCATACTCAATTTCTCAACCCGAATTTATCTCACAACCAACTTTTGGGTCTAGTTTGCTCAATTATTCTCATCAAGAAGGTGAGCTAATTTGATAATACTTCCTTCTATAAAGTTGTTCTCCCATGTCTTAAGTTTCTAATGAAATCAAGATCATTCAATTTGGTTCTATATACTGAAAATTATACTTAAAAGATCTCAGACTGTACTTAAGCTTCAACATAATTCTTATCTCAACTTCAAATCAGATTCTAAAATTCTTAGACGCAGAATTAGAATCCAATCTCTTTAGACAATCTATATTCTTATGACTCTAGTTTAATTCAAAAAAATAACCATCTCATTCTGAGATCTACAGATCAAGATATAGTCCAATTTCCAAAGTATGTTTAGTAAAACTCATCCCAGTTATCATATTCTAGTACTCCTCATCACTTTAATCTTAAAATTCATCAATCAATATGCTTCATATGGCTATAATTTTTCATGGAGACAAATAAAAATGTTTTATGAGTCTCTTGGTTCAAGTCCTATGTCATTTAGATGTCTAGAGAAGAAGTTATAGGCGAAAGAAAGAAAGATGTTCAGTGTGCAACAACTCTCGGGTGCACATCATGCACTTACCCAATTAAGAAAAACTGAGTCATGACTGTGCAATATTTGTGCACAACCATGCACTCCACATTAATCCAGTAATGGGCGTGTAACCATTAGTCACACCCATACATTCCAATCAAAAATAGTCACGGCCGTGTACCCTTCAAACACGGCCGTGCACACCCATTCAGATCTAGTCCCAGTTTTATCATTCAATCTCTCTCATTTGAATTTAGATGGACAAGATTTTTGTTGTAGATGTAGAGAAATATGTTTCAAGTCTAACAGTTCAAGAATCAAGTCATTTGGATGTCGGTGAAGAAGTTATGGCAAAAAGATCAAAGTATGTTTAGAAAATAATCTCCTTCGGATAAACAAGGAAGTCGTGATCGTGCACATGCACAATCGCGACATTTCGGGTGGACCTGTGAAGTTGTGATCATGTTGAAGCTCGATTGCGATTCCCTAACCTCTTCAGTGAAGTCACAATCGTGTTTCTTCTTCACCGTCAGTTTTTCTTCTTCTTCTTCTTCTTCTTTGATTCATTTTTTCCGTATTTTCTCACTTTTACACATCATAAACAATACATTCAATGTATTAATCAACTATTCTACTTCCATTTCAGCTCCACTACTTTAAATTAATCAAAAATTTGAGATTCAATATACATATCAAAAATCCAAAACTACCCATTCACTTTCTCTCACTACTGTATATTTTCATTCTTACTACTGTGTTTTTAACTTCTGCACTTTCAGTTTCTCAACACAAATTAAACTCAGATGTGTTTAGCACTTCCAGATACAGTTGTTGTTATCCTAATTCAGTAACAAATTCAATTCCTCTTTCAGCTTATTCATACATCGAAAGTCCACTACTAAACTTTTCATGCATGTATTCCTTTCCAGTACTAAAACAACATCAAATTCATTTACAATGTTGGACCCCGATCTTTTAGTGGAAATTAGAAATTATTACATGAAATTAAATGAGTATTTTTGTGTATGAATTTTGTTATAGATGTTAGTGTGCTTTAAGAAAATTGATGAGAAAAGAATTGATTAGTTTTCATGACTTTGACATTTGAGTAAATTTGTATGGTTTATGAAAGTAAAGTGTATGAGTTGATTGAAATGGAGTTGAAAAA
>JANVCQ010053700.1:0-10689 GCA_025531925.1 Erythroxylum plowmanianum
AAGAAAGAAAGAAAAGAAAAAGAAAAATTTATACCGGATTTTCGGATAGTTTGAGTCTAAGGTTTCCAACGCGAGCATGTTTCTCTGTTCTTTGTTCGCGGATGTCGGATCCACTTTGCTAAGTTTGCTTTCGGTTTCGATTCGTATTTGTGTTCGCTTCGCTTTTACTTCCGCATTTTCGTTTTCGGTTGGAATCTGGTTTCCGGATCGGATCCCAACACTTTATAATTGTCTTTTATATTGCAAAATTAGGATTTTTAGATTATACATAGTTAGTTACATGATCGTGTATCTCAAAACCTTAAAATCCTGACTTTACACATTTCCAAGAGCTTACATAGATGTGTATCTTCCCATAGGTAAAAGTAACATCTTCAAAGATTTACAAATTCACAGTGATGTATATACTTACATGAGCATATACATGTTCATATGGGCGTGTATCTCCAAAGTAGCTCTAATTCTTACATCTTATGCCCCAATTTCACTCGAATTTTCTCCTTTTAATTCATGAAGGAATTTTAGACTTGAAAACATACTAGAGAAAAATAAGTACCTAAAATAATGAAACACCCAAATAATAAGCAAAACAAGCTAAATGTGGGCTTCAAAATATAGTACATTAAGCGTTTATCAATCATCAACACCTACAAACCAAACACTCCCTTTGCTAACCCTCACCTTAATTGGAGAAAGATTGTTAGAGAGAATTCAAAGATTAACCTCCAGTATCTGCCACTTGTTTAATCAAAAGGATGCCATATAGTGGCTCCAGATATCGAAGTGCTGAAGGAGGGTGCAAAATCTTATACCTCAACACTAGTGGGGTTCTTTTTAGGCAAACAACCCCCATTCCCCTTGGTTAATAGTTAGGCACACAAGATATGAAAATGGAAAGGCCAGTCCTTAATTAACTAGTATTCTAAGGTAACTATGAAAATTAATCCATAATGGAACACTTTTTTGTATAATATTCTCCATACTAATCCCTAGTTTCTAAAATTGAAGAAAAACTTGAAAGTTTTGTATATGCCAAGAGGTTAATCCTAGTATTTCTTTGGCTCTTACATATATTGTAAAATTAAAAAGAATTAGGTTTTCCTTTAAAAGTAAAAACTTACACAAACCTTTCCGTTTTTCATATCTTGTGCGCTTAACTATTAACCAGGGAGAATGGGGGGTGTTTGCCTACAAAGAATCCCACTAGTGATGAGTTTTAAGATCTTGCACCCTCCTTCAGCACTTCGATATTTGGAGCTACTATATCCCATCTTTTTGATTAAGTAAGTCGCATATACTAGAGGTTAATCATTGAATTCTCTCTAACAATCTTTCTCCAGCCAAGGCAAGGGTTAGCAAAGGGAGTTTTTGAGGTTTCCAAGTGTTGATGATTGGTAAATGCTTACTGTACTATATTTTTATGCCCTTAGTTGACTAGTATTTTCAGGTTAAAATGTGAAAATTAATCCACAACGGAACACTTTTTTGTTTAATAGTCTCCATACTTAGTTTCTAAGGTTAAAGAAACAATATAAAGTTTTGTATATGTCAAGGCGCTCCTCCTGGTATTTCTTTACTCCTACATCTATTGTAAAATTAGAAAGAATTGGGTTTTCCTTTAAAAGCAAAAACTTACAAAAATGTTTCCCTTTTTATATCTTGTGTGCCTAACTATTAACTAAGGGGAATAGGGGTTGTTTACTTGCCACCATTGTTGATGTTTAAATTTTTGCACCCTCCCTCATCACTTTGATATCTGGAGCCATTATATCCCATCCTTTTGAAGCAAGTGGCAGATACTGCAACTAAGGTGAGGGTTAGAAAAGTGAGTGTTTGAGGTTTCTAGGTGTTGATTGATAAACGCTTAATATACTATATTTTTATGCCCACATTTAGCTTATCTTGCTTGTTACTTAGGAGTTTTTCGTTGTTTTAGGTAATTATCTTTTTTAGTATGTTTTTAGGTTTAAATTTCCTTCACGGATCAAAAGGAGAAAATTTTAAGTAAATTTGGGGCATAAAATGTAAGAATTAGAGCTATTTTGGAGTGTATGTCCATGTTAATATAAACAAGCTCATGTGAGTATCATATACGACCATGTAAGAGACCATGTAAGTGACTGTGAATTCGTAAAGCTTTGAAGATGTTACTTTTACCCATATGAAGATACACATTTGTGTAAGCTATTGGAAATGTGTAAAGTTATAATTTTGAGGTGATATTCAATCACTCACACAATCGTGTAACTGACCATATATAATCTAAAATGCCCAATTTTAAAATATGAAAGGCAATTATAAAGAGTAGACGAAGGAAGGCAATTAGAGTCAGAGTTAGAGACAAGATTTATAGCTTAAGACACAATGTTAGACCTAGGATAAGGAAAATATGAAGATTACTTTAATAAGATTTTATTTGAGTATATGTGTGTGCCAATCAATCATGATCATTATATGTGTTACCACTTTTCTCTTTTTTCAATTTTGGTAAATGGAGAACCTTCTCAACTGTTTAAAGGAGGGAGGGGACTCAAATAGGGATATTATATTCCCATACTTATTTATATTATACACAAAACCCTCACTCGGTTGATTGACTACAACATACAACTTGATTCTTCTTCAAGTCCCATAACATATGCAGTAAACTAAGGTCATTTTGCCTTGCCTTTTTTGATGATTTATTATGTTGTCTAGAGCTCATAATGGATCAATTAGAACTCTAATGTCATCCTTGAAGTCTTTTAAAGAGCTTTTAGGCTTAGAGATGAATAAGAGTAGTAACCATCTGCTATTATCATCTAGTGCCAATGATCTAGCTTAGTGACATTTAACTATAACTGGATTACAAGTGAAGCAGCCTCCCCTTTAAGTATCTAGGACTTCCCTAACTACAAGTAGACTTTAGTTTAATGAGTGCATCACCTTAATTGAGAAGATACAAAAGAGGTTAGGATTATAATGTAATAAGATGTTATCTTATGTAGGGATGCTGTAATTGATTAAGTCAGTACTTAGCTCTCTGCATATTTATTACACTTCACATTTTTTCCTAGCCAAGGGTGTGTTCAATTCAATAGATAAGTTAATTAGGAGGTTTCTGTAGGTTGGAGGTTAAGAAGAGAAATACCATGAAAAAGTGGGATGGAGTAAGATCTATAAACCATAATCAAAGAGGAGTCTAGGAATTGTTATAATCATTCCTTCTAACATGGTGTTGCTAGCCAAAAGAATATGGAGAATCCTAGTTGATATCGAGTCATTATAGGTCATATAGGTGCATACCTACATTCTAAAGGGCAAAAGTTTACGGGGAAATAGATAGCAAAACTTCATTCATATGATTTTTCTCCTAGCTCCTAAAGTTAAGGTGTATCTTTTCAAAAAATATCAAAAGTAGAATTTGGAATAGGAGAAAAACATCTGTCTAATTTGACAATTATTGTTTGACAAGACATTTTTTGATAACCGGATATATTCTTCTTATTGAATACATTTTTGAAGAATTCTAAGGTTAAAGCATAGATCAAAGAAGGCCTCTGGAGAGAGGTTCGAATAGAGATCAGGAACTTATTACTAACTTAGAACCTAGGCAATCATAAAGAAGATGAATGAAGTCAAAGGGCATCTTTTTAGAAAATAACAAAAGTAGAATTGGGAATAGGAGAACAACATATCTCTACTTTGACAATTAGTGTTTGACAAGCTCTATTTTAGTAACTAGGTATATTCTTCTTACTGAATACATTCCCAAAGAATTCTAAGGATGAAGTATGTATCAAAGAAGGCCTCTAGAGTGAGGTCTCAATGTAGATCAAGCACCTGTTACCAATTTATAACCTAGGCAATCACAAAGAAGATGAATATGTCTGGTTGAGAAGCAGGTTTGGTACATTCACAAATGAGTCTTACAAGGAAATCTAAGGGATAAAGGTGAGCATTAAAGTTAGAATAAAATTGTTTAGGATAGGAATTTATTACTAATGATTTCATTCCATACGTGGTTTTTAATTAAAGGGAAGTTGGCTACTCTAAGCTATATGCATTTTCTCAACCTGGAGAATAAATGCTTCTTGTACGACAAACAATATTAAAACTCTTAAACATATTTTCTTCACTTGTAAATTTCTTATGATGTGTGCAAGTCAATTATGGATCAATGCCATGTCAAGAATAACAGGCGCAACTATAAAGAATTCTTGTCTTAACTTATATCTACTAGAATCCCTTTTATTGATAAAAATATAGTGCTAATTGCCTTCAAATCTTTTATATACAAACCATGAGAGGAAAGCAACGTTAGTTGCTTTAGAGGCAAAAAAAGAATAGTATAACAGGTCAAAACTATGATGGTACTACGAATTAAAGAGCATGCAATAATGAATAGAGAGGTTATAAGCTATGCCAATTTGCTAGCATCCTCATAGAAAATTAAAGAGGCAATGGATTGCTAGAGTTGACACTGAACTATTATGTAACAAGAACTTTACTTCCATCGAGCTAAACAAAATTAGAGTAGCAAAATTACAATTTCAAGGCATACAACAAACTAGTGAATAGATAGAGAATTTTGGTGTGAAAATATGATCATACATGTGTTTCTAAGCTTATTTAAGAATTTATATTTTTTTGGGTGTTTTGACTGATACAAAGTTACTGGACTTTTTATTTTACCCTAATTTTGAAGCCTTGATAATATCTACCTTTTAAAAAATTGTACATGTTTCACTGTAACATTTCATATTGTTTAACAATAACCTTAACATTAAATTAATATCACATATACAATTTAAACTTGATGGAACCCCAAATCCTATCATAATTTTGTCAATTTGAGTTAAAATGGACACCCTAATAGGTATAGCGGACCCATCACTATTAACTTGGAACCCAATTAGTAACAATAGGCCCTCGTTTTTTAGATAAAAATGAAATTTTCCTTTGTTGAAAACATATTTTCTATTTCTAGGTTTCCTTTATCCTTTAATAACCAGTCAAATCTCCTTTTGTTTATACTTATTCATATTATTATTCTTAAGCCAAAGAGAAAGAGAGATAGTCATAATCTATTAGCTTAATCGATAAAATATGATCATGTCTATTTATCCTAATAATTAAAATATTTTGTTATTAATTTTTCTATTCTCTCTTCTATTGGATATACTATTTTAAATAATTTTTCATAGCATTTAATTAAAGATTCTAATATTTTATAAACTTCATTGATTTCATTAAATTGTTGTGATTGATAATTTTGATTTAATGATTATATTATTTATTTTAATTGATTTTCAATACTAAGTTGTTTGTCTAATAATTCAAATAATTGCTTAATAACACTCATAATGTATTCTAAAGATGACTTTTTAATTCTTGAAGTTGTTTCTTAATATCAGTTAATTCATCAACTGATTGTTCAGAATTTTTGTCTGTCTCTTTATTAGATATTCCAAGTTCAAAAAACCTAATAGATTTTTCTAATCTTGTAGAATATGATCTTAAAAGGTTAGATTCTTGTTTAAGTAATTTATTTTCACTTAAAGATAAACGAGGTACATTATAAGAACTTGGTATATTTTGTAATTTTATAGGATAATTGATATGTGGTAATTCTCTTAAACTAGTTCTTAGATTTATTCATAGTTTAGCGATATCATTAAATAATTGATCAATATAAATTTGATCTGTATTTTTAAATTCAATACTATGATAAGAATTAGTTAAATCATAGCTAATTTGACAAGTAATTGAAAAAGGATATTGTCCAGTTGTCATTAAATTTTTAAGATAAAATTTATAAGCTATATTAATTGTTTCATCTAAATTCTGTAATTGCAACAAAATTCCTAATTTAAGGCAGGTGTTAAATTTAATTTTTTCATAAGTTAAATTTCCAATCATGATTCTGATTACTTGGTCTTTTAAAGCAGTCATTCTTTCATCAATTATATCCATTCTAATAGGAGAATATACTCCTTCTTAAAAGGTAGATTTTAACAAAATTTGAATCGTAGAAAGATGAATATATCCAATTTTATGTCTTTTTCTTCAGAAATATATTTTGTAACTATTTATAAATTTGTTTTTGGTCTGTTAAACTTATGTGAATACGTCCATTACATTGATGTATTATAATAGGTGTTTCACGTATAATTTTTTCATAATAAATGATATTTTTTCTATTAATTAAGTTTTTTAATGGATGGTGTGTAATATCTTATCCATCTTTTAGATTTAATTGTGTTTTTACTATTTATTTTTTCTTGTGATGATAGGGTTCATAAGACAAACACCGATAGATTCAGTTAATTCTAAAATATCTACATCTAAAATATTATTGTTATTGTTATTGTTAGTATGAGATTCTTGAATTATTTCAGTCATGTTGAAGTTAGTTAAATTGATGAGAGATTCTTTGATGTTCTGTAAGTTGGTTACATTTATGGATTAGATTTTGATTATGCAAATTATAAAGATTAATTGCAATGTCTAATCGTTCTTTAATAGGAATTAAACCATTATTATTTATAAAAAAATCGTAGATAGTTATATCATCTTTCATAATACTCTTTTTCTAATCTATATTCAGGTTTGTAAATGAATAATTTCTGTTAATAATTGGTTGCAGAGTGTACAGTTAAGCATAAAAAATAATTGCGACATAAATTGACAAATAACACAACTATTCATGAATAATGGATTTTGTAATGTTCTTGAAATTATTTATAAAGTTGTTTTAACTCTAATCGTTCTTGATTATAGTTTTCTGTATCTCGACTTGGTATTTATTTAAACTTATGAAGAGTAGCTTCAGAAGCATTTATTTGTTCTAAATAATTATAAGTGTCGCTAAAAGTTTTAATAATTTTTTTACTAAGTGAAATCTTTCTTTCAATATGTATTATTGCTAGATGAATATTTTTACAAGTAGTACAAATAGGCATTTTTACTAAAAAATAAAGAGAACAGGTGTAAAATATTGCAAAAATAAGAGAAATGAATAAAGTGAAATATATAAAAGGATGAAAAACTAAAAACACAATTGATCAGACCTTTTGTTTTGCTCTTCGCATTCTCTTTTCTAACGCCAATCTTTAGGCTGTAACTGACTGAGAGGTTTGAAGAGTTTAGATAAAAGATGATAAACAAAGTTTTTATTTTCTCATAGAGAGCTGAGGGCTCTTTCGTTACATAGGCAAAGGGCACTTAGAAGTGTCCAAAAACAACTAAAGATAAGAAAATAGTAAAAGTAGATTTTCTGTCGAGAGAATCTGCTTTTATTGTTTAGAAACAGTAAAAGATTTCTTTGTCGAAAGAATCTGCTTTTACTTTTGAGATTGTCTTTCATAGGTGGCCTACAGATAAGTGACTTACATAATTGAAAATAATTACATCACTCTTCAATAATTACATTAATTGAGGAGCTGTCATCTTTTTCTTTTGAAGTGGAAGGATAGTTGGTACATTGATGAGATGGATGTTGCTGGAGTTATTGACAAATGGATTGCTTCCAATCTTCTGATAATATGCTGATTCTTCGAATATGATTGAGAAATTTTCTTCGATTTGTTACTTAGAAGGAATTAGTAGATATAGGTGTACGATAAGCTAATGTCTTCAGAATATTTGGTCCTCTGTAATTGAGTTTAATAAATGATTCTGGAGTAATCTTTACCAGTGTTTAAAAAATTGGACCGAACCGGTCGGTCGGACCGGAGAACTGGTGAACCGGAGTATGAAACGATCCAGTTTAGCCCGTATTTTTTGTGAGTGATTGACCCGTTTATTTTGTGGTCAGACTGGTAAAAACCGTTGAACCGGTGAAAGAAAGAACCGACCGGTCTATTTAAAATATCTTGATTTTGATGATTTCAACTTGAATGAATATTATAATTAGTAATCTTTTTTTTAATCTTTTTGATGAAATATGACTAGTAAGCTTTGTTATCTTATTTTGTGTTATATTTAGCGAACTTTTTTTAAAAAAATTAAATATTTTGAAATTTAAAAGTTTAAGTTAAGTTTACAATTAGATAAATAAATAATTAAATAGTATGTTTAAAAATTATCTTATATATATAATATATAAAATAAAAATTTATATATTTATTAGTCACCGGTTCGACCACGGTTGAATTCCGGTTGAACCATTGACCCTTGAATCAGTTGCTTCTCCGGTTCAGTCACCGGTCCGATTTTTAAAACATTGATCTTTACACATTACTGATAAACACCTTCAATGCAATGGAGGTTAAACTAATTGACGAGATCCCAATTGAATTCATGTTTTGGTGGTTCATCGATGGGTGGATACATACCATTGTTGATTCCTACCTGTACATAAGCTATTCGAGATAGTTGTATGTCTGAGTCTTCGAAATTGTCTGTTTTTTTAAAGATTGGATAGTTGCTGAAAACTTTGATAAAGATTTCTCTTTCTTTTACAAATCTTTCTTTGTAGTTTCTAACTGCAAAAGTGAATCTAGCTAGAAAGTCAGTAAGACTGTTTAAATTGGTTAAATAAATAGTATCCACTAAACTACTTTGGAAAAAGAGATAAGTGGTCAGTGCATCTGTTTCTGGGAAAATGATAACTTTGGGTCCGTATCGTCCTCAGTTTTAGGGGTAATATTGAAACATCTTTTGTTCCCCCTTCCATTCATTGAGTGCTTGAAAACAATCATAGAAAATCTCAAGAGCAATTCTTTTCATTTCGTCCTTTAGTGCTCTTGTAGGTACAACATTAATTCTTTCCATATTGATAGGTTTTCCTAATGTTTTGATTCTTGAATCTAAAGGCTATTTTTCTAGGGCTTGTTTATAGTGAGGCTTTAATGTAGGATTTTTGAATTCAGCTAAGGTTTTTCTACTTCAAAACGGTTTGAATAACTTCGATGAATGATTGAAGATTTTCTAATAATATGGATAAAAGCCTTATGCCATTCATCATATATTCCTGCCATTGATCTATTAAAAATAACATAGACTTTAGATTCTCTAATGTTTATGAGAGATTGATGGTTCATATTTGGGTAATGGATGAATAGGTTCAGCTGAAATGTTTAAAGTAGCAGGGGATAAAAGCATTTGAGTAATTTGTTGAGGGGTAATTAGTTGGATGGCAGTAATATTTTGTTTTTGCAGGAAGATTAATGGTTGATCTTAACTGATTAATCTCTTTTGTTGCTGACCCTACTTGTTGTTGAAGATTTAACAATTCTACTTCCTTTTTAATGAGTGAATCCTTGAGGCTTAGGATTGTTGCTTCCATTCTCTAGTTAAGATATCTGCAAGATTGTTAGCATAATATTTTATATAATGTATTTGAAAATTATATTGATTTAACTTTAATTTGCATTTAATTAAAAGCCCTTGATTGTAATTTAATTTAATATTATATTTAGTAAATCCACATAAATACTTAGAATATGTCTGAATATGAAATTTAACAGGTAATAAATCAACTTTCCATTTTCTTAATGTTTTAATACATACAAGTGTTTCCTTTTCATGGATAGGATATTTCCTTTCAGTGGGCTTAAAAGTCCCATTGAGATTTTTACATACGAGATAATTCTTTGACTTGGGTGGTTGTGCTAGGAGGCAGTTAGCTCATGTATCTATACTTGCATCAATTTGTACTAATAGTGTATCTTTATCATTATAATTATATAATGCTAGTACGTTCTTGCAAATATTTTTTCAAATATGTACCACTGCAATGTCTTCTTTTGTCCATATCCATTGGTTTTTATACTATATTTAAGTTGTAACTTTTTTCTTTCTTTAGCTAAATCTTTTAGAACCCCTTGATCAGAGATATAATTTAGTAATCCAAGGAATTTTTGAACTTTAGTTATGTTTTTTAAGGTGTCTGGGAAATTGTGTAATTTTTCAAAGATGTTAGGTTATAATTTTAAGAATCCATTATGAAATTCTATACCTAAATATTCTATATTTTGTTGTGCTCAATCAATTTTCTTTTTGCTTAAAATTAATCCTTTATGTTGACATCTAGTGAGAACCTCTTTTACCTTTTTAAAATGATCTTCCTTATCTTTATTTGAAAATATAATAATGTCATCAATATAGGCTAAAGTAAATTCTTCTAATCCTTCTAAATTGTTATCCATAAATCTTTTATAAATACCACGAGCTTGTTTTAATCCAAAAGGTAAAACATTCCACTGGTAATGTTTTTTTGGTAGACATGTAAAGGCTGTTAATGGTTTGGTATTGTTATGTAGTCTTAATTGCCAATAACCTAATTTTGCATTGACTGTAGTGAACCAATGATGTCCCTTTATTCTACTTATAATATAGTATTTTTTAGGTAATTTTAATTGTGACATATATATTAAGATGCAAGTAATTAGTTATTTTTTATGAGGAAAATTTGTTCTACTCTTTCAGAGAATATTTATAAATATATAAATATGCATACATACATACATACATACATATATACATACATACATATATACATATATATATCTATATATACATATATATATGTATATGTGTATATATGTATATATATGTATATGTATATATACATATATATATATATATACACATATACATATATATATGTATATATATATATACATATATATATACATATACATATACATGTATATATGTATATATAGATATACATGTATATATACATGTATATGTATATGTATA
>JANVCQ010053743.1:0-10688 GCA_025531925.1 Erythroxylum plowmanianum
CTCATAATTATAATCTCATTATAATTTCATTTGCAATATATAATTATCCCATGGACTTTATCATATACATCTAAACAAGTACAAGATAAAGAATGCCTTTAAATAATTTGTCACTAAACTACAACCAAATCGATTGGCTGTAGGGCAGAGTCGGCAAGCCAGGAAGACAAGGGGCTTTGGTTGCCGTTTTTGTATTGCATTATGGCTTTGTACACGAATGGAATGAGACCCTCCATTGTTGTAGGTACTGTGACCTTGGTTTAGAGCAACAAAGACGATGAGTGCTTTGCAGGGCTGCTGCCGAGGTTGGTTAGGACATGAAGCAGAGCAAGGAAGGTGTTATTTAAGAGAGGGAGAGATAGGTGAGAGCGACGTGGCGTGATCAATTGGAGTCCAGCTCTTCACGCCAAGCCACAGCAAATTCTAAGCTATACTCTTTTTTTTTTGTTTTGATCCTGATTGAAAGGTGTAGTCTTATGAACAATTTTAATCGTTTGGTCCACTCATCCGGTTTTTAAAAAAATAAGTTTTAAGATTTTTTAAATTTATTTTTATTATTTAACAAATTTAATAATTATGATTTCTTAAATTAATAATTTATCAATTTAAGTTGAGTTAATTCATATAAAATTTATATTTGATAAATTATATAAAAATTTATATCTTTTATTCTTTGGTATTTTTACTTTTTATAAATTAATTTTAACAATATAGTTATTCTTATCAAATTAATACATTAATTCAATATTAAATTCACAAAACTAAATTGATTTTAAATCTTAATTGATAAAAGGACTACCTAAGTATTTATAAATGTGAACCTAATTTCTTCATACTCATATAATTATTAAATCGAAGTTACTAAGCATCATTCATTTAGAACGACACGGTAAATTGCCCTCATATTAGTAAGGGGCTCTCTTGGCTTAAGTGAGGTTGTGAGCTCAAACTGCCTTCATGTATGTAGCCGTTTAAAACTTAAGGTCAAAGTTTTGTCTTTCGCAAGAGACCTACTTGACTCGAGTGGGGATTAGTCTGAATGTGGATGACTTAAAGGTGCCTTCCCATAATTGAATCCTCCTAAGACACTTCATGAGCAACAAAAAAAAAACATGGTAAATATTTCTATTATACGTGAGGTTTGAGAAGCTCAGCCTTATCCCTAACTAGTGGAATGACTGTTTTTAAATGACCTATTTGAGAAAAATGTAAAAAATATAAATATAAATAATCAATAAAAAGAAATAAATAAATAAAAGTTTAAAATTTAATTTAAACATAAATTAGTATAGATGCAAATAAGGAAAAGAAAAGGGGTTAAAAGTTAAAACTAATGCAAAATAGAATTTGGTGGTAGAGACCAACACGATGTCCCTGAAAAGTACATGAAAGCAACACCTAAACTTGCACAAATCCTGATCTGTATCTTCACAAAATCTGTCAATTGGATCTTATCTTGTTGTATCCATTTTTTCAAATTTAGTTTGGCAGTCTTTTTATTTAGTATTGTGTTCGTTAAGCTAAGTTGAATACTAATTTTTAATGTCAGTTTGTTTAAATGTGGTTTTAGAGTAAGGTGTAGCAGCCAATTCCAACACACACACAAACACACACTTAATTGTCAAGTTGTTTAGGGGTGGGTTTTCGAGTTTGGTGCATTCAGGATCAAGAGGCGCCATAGGTTTTCTTTCTTGTGTCAGGAATGAAAAGGAAACGTACTTGCTGGCATTGTAAATGATTGATTCAGGTTTCAGGATTTGGGTATCCACAACGTGCCGGAAGCAAATGGCAAGAAGCCATCAGGCACTTCATTTCTGATTCTATGCCGATATAAGAAACGTTCAAATCACAGAGCTGGATCCAGTTAACCATTGTTAGGCAGCATAATTTTTATTTAAAAATCATGCCTTCTTTTATTAGGTTTTACATGTTTTAATGTTTAACCATATTGCTACTCTTTGAGAATGATAACATCCATTATTTTAAAAAGCAAAACGGAAATTACACCCATTAAGAGTTTAAGACTTAAAAGATTCAACGATCCCTTAATTTGTCGAGTTGATCTAACTTGTCGAGTTGGACTTGGGACATGATAGATGTTAAGAGTTGGGTTGATTAGGGTTGAAGCAAAATCTGATCCAAGCCTTGAAGCATACAAATCAATCCTACCCTCCCGTCAACGTTTTCCAATTTTGTGCCAATCCTTAGAAGATTAGATAAGTTACAATCGTGACACCTACTATTACATTCAGGATAAGACCAACTTCAATGTCTGAAATCGTTGATCAGGTCATTGTTTGCATCATTGGCATCATCAAAGGGTCAGGATTCAACCTTCCTGTCATTTTCTTACTCCATCAAGATCCTTTTCTTAATCCAATTCAACATTTGTAGCTTCAAAGCAGAGATCATTTTACGGTCTATTGCTTTTCCCCACTTAAAACAGCCAAGTGCCCCAAGTGGGAACGGTAGGTGAAAGACAAAGGGCGTAAGCTGCTGTCGTAAACACCCTCACGGTCTAAAGTCTCCATGATTTTCCCTGTTGAACATAAGTTATATATAAAAGTTTTACAGTTTATTGGCTTCAAATTTTGGATTAAAATTAAATAATTTTTATACAAATTTTCTTTTAAATTTTTTAAAATTCTTTAAATAGAATGATTGAAATATGATAAATTGTTTACTTGAATCTAATATAATTTTTTGTCAACCCCAAAAGCTCAGGTAAATTGATAAGAGGCTTTTTTAGCTTAAGTGAGTCAGCGGGTTCATATTCCCCTCATGTATGCAGCCATTTAAAACTGGAACTCAGAGTTTTACCTCCCGCAAAGAACCTACCCGACTCGAGCGGGAATTAATTTAGATGTCTTAAAGATATCTTCTCATAGTTAAAATCCTCCTACAACACCTTGTGAGCAACTAAAAAAAATATAATTTCTTGTCAAACTTCCTCAAAACTCTTCAATTATTCCTTTTCAAGGGTGACCACGACTGGGAAACTTTGTTTAGCGAGAGTGGTTATGCTTCTGAGTTAATATTATCCATGATCAAGACATGTTTGTCTTGGAGCTTTCGTCAGATGAATTGGCCCAAGCTTCGCGAAATGCTACCCTGGAACATAAACTAGTTTAGTAAATGAGCATGACGATTCACACGTTTAGTTTAAAGCTTCTGGTGTCATCTTTTAGGTGTATTTTCCTCCTGGTATTGTGCACTAATAGACTAATAGGCTGCTGTTGTAATTAAATAACGAAGAAACGTCCTAGGCTCGGGACAGAATATAAATAGAAGCTTCTTGACGAGATTGAGACATGTTCGTATAGAAATTATTTAAGAGATGAACAATTATAAAATACCAAAATTTTGTCAATCCAACACTCTGATTTACAGGTCAATTCAAACACTTTAATTTTATTAATAATTTATTTATTTATCTAACATAATTTTTAATTCTATTAATAATTTGTTAATTTGTCTACTCATGAATAATGAAAATTTTGTTAACTAAATAAACAAAATTAACATTTTGATGTTAAGATTTTAAAAAATTGGTCAATTAAAAAATTTAAAAACTTAAAACACTGAAATAAAAAAATTCAAATAATTAAACATTTTTTAAAAAATTAAACACTTTGAAACAGAACAGGAGCATTCGACTTCAACTAAATAATGCAGGACAAGAACCTTATTTTTATTTACAAGTTTCAGTGTCGTTTTCTGATATGGACAAGTCCAATTAATCAAACGGTGGAAGAAAGGTCCACGGTACTGCTTTGATTAACCCAAGTCCAGTACATCAGTCGTTTGGTACCAATGACCAACAAAGGTTGACCAAGGCCGACACAGCTGATCCCGACCACGGTAATAGAGGATAAGTGTCTGTTTGAATAAGCTTATATCAATAGAGCTTTTGTTAGTAGAATTTTTATTAATAGAACTTTTCTAAAAAGTCAGTTGCATATTAGACTGTCATTTAAAAAAGAACTTTTTTGAAAAAATTTCATACAAGGTTTATTTGGCAATATAAAAATAAAAAATTTTAATTTTAACTATATTTTAATTTATAATAAAAATTATTTAAAACATATTAAACAATATGTAAAGCATAATATATTAATTATTATATAATTTTAGTTAATTTACCGATTGTTCGCTACCTTATTATTATTACATGCCTTTTTAGAAACTAAGCATATCCACCTATTTACGAGATTTAAATTTAAAATAATATTATTTAAATGAATATACTAAAACAGTGTCGTTTAAATAGGATAAACAGTGCCGTACACACTAAGAACCCAATCCATTGCCATCTCCATCTCTTATACGCAGGACCAGCCTAAGGCCCAATCAGCCTAATCATTTTTTGAAAAATAAAATATCAAAACAGCATCGTTTGTCACTTTGCCATTACCTGCCGGGGCCTGGCCGACTATGTTATGAATTTTATAAAATTTATAGTTAAGGGACAAAGCAACTGCGTGCTTTCAAATTCCATTTCTCAGATGATAAAAGCAACATAAAAGCGCATTTTACCTACCAACATTTCTGGCATGTTTAAAATCCTCGCAGGCCTGCATTGGACTCAATCATCTGATGCTCCAGATAAAACATGCAGAGGAGCTAAAACTAGAACTAACTAGTGAATCAAAGGCAAATCATGTCAGAAGCTAACGTGAATAAGTACGTAATTTACAAGGATTGTATAAGTTTCCATGCATAATTATGCAGTTAGTCATTAGACGATGTCAGAGGTCTTAAAACCAGTTGTTTGGAAACTGTAAAACAAGAGCATCCACAGAATGCAGAAAGGAGTTAACCATCCTAACTAATTAAAAAGTTCTGACCTTTGCTTTTCCAGGCCAAGTTAACAGTTTAGTTTAGGGTGTTGTTTCACTAAGCAGTAAGGTGTGCCACCACCCGCACGCAACATTTTTTGGTTGACAGCCTTCTAAGAGACCGACTTGAGAAGGCATGTTGCGATCCATTGTATCTCCGAGACCGAGCTGCATTTCAAATACCCATATTATACAACTAAATCTAGTTTTTAAGTTGTAGAACTGGCTAGTTTCTCAGAAAATCGTACCTGGCCGTACTTGTTCCATCCCCAGCTGAAAACTTCGCCGTTGTCTGCAGAGGTGATAAGAAGATAATGTTACATTCATTAAATCCTCTAGACTATAGTACCGAGTACACAAACAAAATGTAGAGGAGAAAGACGTATATTTTGGCAGATTAGCTCTCACCGAGGACAAGGGACTATTCAGAAATTAGCTATCTGTTATACCTGTGAGAATGAAACTATGTCGGGCTCCACATGAAACTGCTTTTACATGCTTACTTTCCAAGCTCGGAGAATCTAGAAGCTTTGGTCGAGTCTGCGTATAAATTAAACAAACGATACGAGTTAATATAACAAATTGAAAGCACAACTCGATCAAGTGAATATGATAACGTAGTTTGGAACAAGCAGCAGAAAGAACTATTCCTCGTGTATTCAGAAAAGGGTGGATGGGAGAAAATCAGATGTCAAGAAGTGCTTAATCCACTTGAAAATGGTCAATTGTTTAGATAAAGTCAAATGTCTAGAGGAAATAATCCTCAAACTTCTCAATGTTCAAACACAATGCTTCTTAGCCATACCTCAGCCTGATCACTTCCTGTTCCCAACTGCCCGAACTGGTTACCACCAAAGGCATATACACTGCCACTGATGGTGCTACACACAGTATGCCACAATCCTGCCGCTATCCCTTCCACTTGGATTCCCGACAAGGAATTTACAGAAGTTGGTCTTAGCTGATCGGTTACACTTCCTTGCCCACATTGACCATAAAGTCCCCACCCAAACGTAAGCAATACTCCTGCATCTGAATCCAAAAGCAGGAAACCGATAACAAACGAATTGCTTCACCATGAAGAAAGATACGAGATCATAAAAATTGGCAATCAAAGTCTAACCTGTAACTACTGCACTATGTCGCCCGCCGCAGGCAATTTGCTTCACACAGCTTCCAGGCAGTTTAGAGGCTTGGGAAGACAGATCCGCACTTCCTTGATTGACTACGGCCGACCTATCTCTTTCAGAAGCAGAAGACTCGATGCAAGGTATAAGATGGGGAGAAGAGACCATTTTTATCCGAGATCCCAAACCCAGCTGCCCTTCGCCTCCATAGCCCCAACCCCACACCTGCCCCACATCTGAAACTTCCGTTAAAAATTATGATTCATCAGGTGTCTTGCTTTACATCTAAATTCTTCCATAGCTTCGAACTTGCTACAACCTACTTCGTACTTCATTTAACCTACAAAACTATATCGTGTGACCACAAAGAGTAGACCGCACTCTCAATTTATAATGATGGGATATCGAATTTACCTGATAACGCTAGCGTATGACGCCCACCAGCAGCAACAGTGGTAATCCTTACTCCAGGACCCAAAGCTACCATAGAAGGTGTCGAAGTGAAAAACTCCTCATTTGATGGCAATGTTTCGAACTCTTCTTTGGGCCCAGCTACTTTTCTTCGCTTCAAAATTTCCTCTCCGGCATTTTTGTTATCAGAATGTGGAACTTTTTCACCAGTTATGCCTGATCCATGGGACTTCGGGTTCACTGCGTCGCATTAAACCTTCAAAATTAAGCATGAAACATTTTCCTGCTCGATGAGATTGGTTCAAGGCCAATTACCTTCTGCATGTGATGCACTTTGTTTTTTAGTATCATCCTTTTGGTAACTTCCTCCAACTGCAGAATCTCGAACGCCTATGCTTTTTGCAGAGGGAACGCACTCTTTCCAACCCCATGTGTACACCTCCCCTGTTTCTGCACATTGGAAGAAGAAGAGAGCTAATTCAGTTATTTAAACTCAAGATTGAAGAGCTCACGTCCACAACAAATAGCAAGGTTCCTCCATAGGAATTTTAGGACTAACCCAAAAGATCCATTTAAACGAACGAAGGAGGAAATGAACGAATGCTACATGGCCTCAAAGCGACTTCTTTATGCACATTACTGATTTCTTTTTACAACTTTTCCCTGATAACATTAGCTAGAGGTTAATGCGTACCTAAAACTGAAACACAATGAGCCCAACCAGCTGAGGCCTTCACTACTGAATCTTCACACGGAAGAGGAAGCGGCTCTGGGATTTCCTTAAACAATATCGGAGCAAAAGTAAATAAAAAGTCAATAAAAATAAGACCTTAAGATTGGAAACAACTAGTACTTAGAAGCTTTTACTGTCTTTAGAAACAATTAGTACTTATAAGCTTCTACTGTCTTACTCTTACCCCATGCTTCCCACAGGTAAAGTAACTTTGACCTTCATCATCAGTTGAACCCCACGTTATGAGCTTCCCTGACCCTACGTTCATGTTCACAGTTAAACACAGATCTATGACTAATCTATCAGCGCTCTTCCTATCTCTCTCTCCCCTTACCGATCAAATACAAACAATAACAACAAAATCAACCAGTAAAAATCCCGCTGAAAAGAGGGATATGACCCACAAATCAAATACAACAAAAGTTAAAAAAAAAACTGATAAAATGGATCGTATACTAGAATATTTGAAATTTTGTTTTCTGAGAATATTAAAAAATGTGGTTCACATGATTCAGAGAAAATATAAATAGCGTTCATTTTCTTATTATTATGTCGTAGAACAAACTACAACAACAACAAAAAAAATGAAAACAAGAATAAGAAGAGAAGAACACAAAGAGCATCCGAATATCACAGCTCAAGTGCGAGGAACAATTTTGGAGAAAATGAAAATAAATTAAGTGAATATAGCGCAAAGCTCTGAAAATGACCTGAAATGGCCATGGCGAATCCACAGCCTCCCCCACAAACATCATTCCACGATTCGCTACCCTGAAGCGGAACCAGAACCGGAGAGAGAATCGGCGACTTCTCCTGCGAAACTCCGGGAAGATACCCACACATATACACCGCAGTTTCCTTACACTCCTCCATTATCACGTAATCGTCAGTTCCACTCTCACTCGTTACAAATCCAACACAGAGAAGCTAAACACCAGACCAAGGACTTAAAATTGAAACGAAACAAACAAAAATCGAACCTCTCATAGAGAGAGAAAGCAACCGTCAGAGTTTCACGAGAGACAGCTGTTTTGGGCTTGCGAAGGAGAGAAGAAGAGCGTATCATTTACAAGGACGCAGCACGCGACACGTCGGATGCCACGTAATCTAATGCCACGTTGAGCAATCGTGACCGCGTTCTCTAGATCTTTCCTTTTCTCGACACGAGGACCCTAGAAGTTTCTGGAAGTTCAAGGACCTTCCTATCCTCGCATTTTTGTGATTGCCACGTGGGATAACATTTATTTTTCTTTTATTTTATTGCGACAATAAATTACTTTTGACGTTTGTACGAGGTGGTGTCAGGAATCTAACGAAATGGTTATGGATTACCCCTTCTAAAAATCGACACGTGGAGTCATGTGGTCCTTCCGGTTTAATTTGATTTATAGAAATGTTAATCCACATTTTAGCCAACCAGGTTGACTTTAAATACCTGATTATTTAAATACTTTAATTTGATATTGTACAGTCGATTTTTAGGGGCCAGATCTCTGGCCCCCTTACCCTGGCTCTATTCTGGCCCCCTCTCATCTGAATCATCCACTCCGGTGGGTCCCACTTGAGTGGATAACTCAGATGGGAGGGGGCCAGAATAGGGCCAGGGTAAGGGGCCAGAGGACCCCCTCCCCGATTTTTATTATATATTTTAAAAAATGATTATTTTAAATTCTTTTTAAATAAAAAATTTTAAAAATTGAAGTTAAACCTATAAAAATAAGAGGTTTAAAGTTTAAATGGTTCAACAGGAATTACACTGTCATAAAATCAACTAAAGATTAAATAAAATTAAAAAATTTAAAATATGATAGAAAGATATTGTCTTATCCATGAAAATTTTGAAGTTTAGTTTTTTAAAATAATATTAAATAAAAATTATTTGATTTATTTTAATTCATACTAACTTATTAATTTAGGAAAATTAACTAATTATTTAATAAACTGATTAATTTTTAACAACAAAAATTATTAAAATAAATCAAACAATAAATTTAAAAGTTGAATCTAAAATTTAGATAGTTCAAGGTTTTAACGTTGAAGAAGTCAAACCCGTTGAATTTTTAATCACTTAAAAAAGAGAAATAACATTAATCTTTATTTTTTATTAACCTTCTTTTTTCTTTATTAGAGCCTTTAAAAGAAAAATTAGTAGCAAATTAATAAATTCAATTTGTTATTTGTTGAAATTGGAAAATAAAAAAGGCGATTAGTTGATATGAACTACTTATAATTAAAATTATTTTAATTAATTAATGAATTAAAGCAAAATGTCGGTCTAAAATTCTATTAATTTAAATTTAATTTATTAACTTTACATCAAATTCAATTTATATCTCTAACAATGATATTATTAAAGAGGTAATTATCTAATTATCATACATTTAGAATTATTTGGGGCATTGTTGGACTCAAAATTGGATCCAGATCTTGGAACTCATCTTAACAGCTCAAAATTTTTACCAAAAGACAAAGGCCCAAATAAAGCAAAAATGCTCATAATCACAAAAAAATTATGATCAACTTGTACATAAAATAAAATTAAGGTGTTCCAAGTATTTTCCATTAGATCAAAATTTAAACCAGTTAAACAAAAAGTTTAAGGTTTAAATGTTTTGTATTAAACAGTTATAAAATCAGTAAAAAATTAAATAAAATTTTAAAAATAGTTAAATAAAATATTCTTACCTATTGAAAAATTTAAAATTTAATAGATAAAACTATTAAATAAAAATTAATCAGTTTATTAAAAAATTAATTAGTTTACGAAAACTGACTGATTAATTAATGAATCGATTTGTTTTTAATAATAAAATTTTTAAAACTAAATCAAATCAGGAAGTTAAAAACTGAAAATCAACCAAAAGTTACGAAAATTGACAGATTAGTTATGAACCGAAAAGTTAGTTAGTTTAAGTTTTTACTGTAAAATCAACTAAACTAGTTTAATTTTTAAAACATTGGTATTTGATATAGCTCCATTATATAACATTACTTTCATTTTCAAAATGAAACTTGCACTAGTTCCGTTATAACAAAATTAAAGTCTACAAATATCTCTTTCTGTCAACTTTTTCGGTGTTTTGTACACAGAAGAACCCAAGATTGTACATATTTTAGACGATCCATACGATAATTATTTTATAATATTTGATTTTCAAGCAAGATATTATAATAGAAAATTTGAGTAATTATGTTTGATATTTTGACTGGAATCCAATATGGTTTAAAGTCAAAAGAGAATATTCAACTTGATAAAGTTCTTGTAAGATTTAGATTAAAAAATATATGAATTTCGAGTTAAGTTTAAATTTGAGTTTTATGACAACATTCCACTTATAACTTTATTGACTTAAAATAATGTCATTTTGTTAAAATAGTAAAATTATATTGAAGTTACTAGTACTGAAATTTTTGAAAAATAAGGGACGTCTTCGCCCCAACTTCCTTTTTCAAAGTTTTTTAATTAGATATTTATTTATTTAGTTCAATTTCTATTTTAATTTTTAAATAAAATAAATATTTTTATTACTAATAATAATTATAAATTAAATAAAACTTAAAATAAATTATTTTATTTAT
>JANVCQ010053792.1:0-10686 GCA_025531925.1 Erythroxylum plowmanianum
TGTATAAATCTTTAAATGTTGGACCTTTTAAAGAAACTAACGTAGTGATTCAATTAGCAGATCGCTCAAATGCTTATTCAAAGGGTGTGTTAGAAGATATCTTGGTTCAAGTAAGGAATATGCTTTTTTTGACTGATTTTTATATCTTGCAGATGGGCATTGAAGATGCATCTTCTTCCACTCCAATTTTATTCAAAAGGCCATTTTTGAAAACAAATAGAACAAAAATAGATGTTCATGATGGATTTTTAACTATGGAATGAATTTGATGGTGAATTAATTAAGTTCAATATTTATAATACCATGAAAATGTTAGATGATGAACAACCTATTGTTTCTGTGAATTTTATTGATACATGGGTTCAGGAAAATTGGATTGTGGAAGACAAAGATGGGCTTAGAATAATCCTTGAAGAGGAAAACACATCACGTGAGCAAGGAAGTGAGAAAACGACATTAGCTAGTGAACAAATAGAGACGTCATTATGTGGGGAGAAAAATGAACCAATACTCCAATAGCTAACGTCAATGGAAATGTCCAGAGGGGTGGACAAGTTGCTGCCTTCGTTAGTCAATCCACCGACGTTGGAATTGAAGAGCCTACCTAGTCATTTGAAGTACATACTTTTAGCTGAAAAAGACACATTGCCTCTTATTATTTCTAATCAACTTTTGGATGTGTAGGAAAGCCAACTGGTTAGCGTATTAAAGGAGAATAAAGAAGCTTTCGATTGGATGGTGGCCAATTTGAAAGGTATTAGTCCCATTATTTGGATGCATCGAATTTTGATGGAAGATGAAGCGAAGGAGGTGAGACAACCACAACGTCATCTAAACCTACCCATGATGGAAGTGGTGAAGAAAGAGATTATGAAGCTTTTTGACGCAGGCATCATTTATCTGATTTCATATAGTAATTGGGTAAGTCCGGTCCGAAGTTTCGAAGAAAACTGGTATGACTGTGACTGAAAATAATGATGGTGAGCTAATACCAACTCGTGCTCAAAATGGTTGGGGGGTTTACATAGATTATAGGAAGCTTAATTCAGTTACTAGAAAAGATCGTGTTTCGCTTCCATTTATTGATCAAATGCTTGAAAGACTTGCAGGTAAATCTCACTATTGTTGTTTAGATGGCTATTCAGGATATCACTAGATTTTGGTAGCACCTAAGGATTAGGAGAAGACAACTTTCACATGTCCATTCAGTACCTTCGCTTATCGAAGAATGCCATTTGGATTGTGCAACACACCCGCAACATTTTAACGGTGAATGGTAAGTATTTTCTCCAATCTTGTGAAAAATTGCATGGAAATTTTTATGGATGATTTCACAGTCTATAGAAAGTCTTTTGAAACATGCATTGTCAACCTTGAAAAAGTTCTACAACGTTGCATTGAAACTAATTTGGTTTTAAATTATGAAAAGTGTCATTTCATGGTTGATCAAGGCATTATTTTGGGTTATACTTTTTCTTTGAAAGGAATTGAAGTCGATAAGGCTAAGATAGATGTTATTCGATCTTTATCTTACCCCGCGACTGTGTGGGAAGTTCGTTCTTTTCTTGGTCACGCAGGATTTTATTGGCAATTTATCAAGGACTTTTCCAAAATTACGCAACCCATGTGTAGATTGCTCCAAAAAGACATGAAATTTGATTTCAACGAGCCATGCAAAAGTGCATTTGATGAACTCAAGGAGCAACTCACTACAGCGCCGATTATACAGCCATCGAAATGGGACATGCCCTTCGAGTTGATGTGCGATGCTTCAGATTATATAGTTAGCATTGTGCTAGGTCAAAAAGTGGACAAACTATCTCATGTTATTTATTATACGTCCATGACACTTAATGATACCCAGAAAAATTATTCTACGACAGAGAAGGAGTTTTTAGCAGTCATGTTTGGATTGGAGAAATTTCGGTCATACCTGTTGGGGACAAAGGTGATCATCCATTAAGGCCATGTAGCTCTAAAGTATTTGGTGAACAAGAAAGAAGCCAAGTCGAGATTAATTTGATGGATTTTACTTCTTCAAGAATTCAATTTGGAAATCTGCGATAAGAAAGGACCTGAAAATTTAGTGGCCGACCACTTAAGCAGGATCGCTCCAAATACTGCATATGATGTTCTTCATGACAAATTTTCGGATGAAAATCTCTTTGCAATTCAACAGGTAATTCCATGGCATGCGGATATAGTAAACCTTTTAGTAACTAAGTCTTTACCTACTGATTTATCTAGATATGGGAGAGATAAGAGGCTAAATAATACATTTGAGATGAGCCTCACCTTTGGAAATTTTGTTCTGATCATATTGCTAGGAGATGTGTCATAGATGATGAAATTCCCTCTATTTTACATTTTTATCATTCATCTGTGTGTGGGGGACACTTTGGTCCTAAAAGAATTGCTTAAAAATTTTAGAATGTGGATTGTTTTGGCCTAAGTTATTTTATGATTCTTACATGTTTTGCAAGTCTTGCGATCGTTTTCAAAGAACAGGTAACCTGGGATCGAGGAATCAAATGCCACTTACAAACATTCTGGTATGTGAGATTTTTGATATTTAGGGAATACACTTTATGGGTCCTTTTCCTTCCTCCTTTGGTAAGAACTACATTTTGTTAGCTGTGGATTATGTTTCGAAATTGGTTGAAGCTATGGCTACTATATCTGACGATGCTAAAGCTGTCATATATTTTGTTAAATCTAATATTTTTGTCAGATTCGGAATGCCTCTAATATTTCTGCAACAAGATTTTTGAAACTTTGATGAAAAGATGTAGTATCACACACCGAGTCTCTACCGCCTACCATCCACAGATAAGTGGGCAAGCTGAGGTGTCCAATAGAGAGATCAAATCCATACTAAAGAAAGTGGTGAATTCGAATCGAAAGGATTGGAGTTATACGATTGGACGATACTTTGTGGGCATACCAAACTGCATACAAAACTCCTATAGGTATGTTGCCTTATAGTTTAGATTTTGATAAGCCTTATCATTTACCTGTGGAAATAGAGCATAGAGCTTATTGGGTTGTGAAGCAGTTGAATATGGATCAGATGGAGGTTAGTAACAATAGGAAATTGCAATTGCAAGAATTAGAGGAGATTCGTAATGAGGTGTATGAAAATGCAAAAATTTATAAAGAAAAAACTAAAGCTTTTCATGATAAAATGATTTCTAGGAAACATTTTTCAATCAGACAAAAAGTTCTTCTTTATCATTCAAAGCTTAAGTTATTTTTAGGAAAATTATGATCTCGTTGGCTTGGACTGTTTATTGTTTCTAACTTTTTTTTCTCATGATGCAGTAGAAATTTAGAGTTTAGATACCTCTAAGGTATTTAAAGTTAACGGACATCGCCTGAAGTCATATTATGATAACTTGTCGGTTGGGTGAGTGGAAGAAATAGAGTTGGTACCCCCAACCTATTTCTAATAAGGTAAATAAAGACGTATGTCCAGCTAAAGACTTTAAAGAAGCACAATCGGGGAAACCCGTAATTTTTCAGGTTTGTTTATTATTTATTTATTTTTGGCAATTTTCTTTTATTTTCATGTTTAGGTTTAATTCAGTTTATTTAGGAATTTAATTCTGCAATTTTAATTTTCTTCTTTTAATTAATTAAAAAAGAAAAACAAAAATTTTCATGTTTCCCACCGCCCCCTTTATTTCCCCCTCTCTTTCCCCCTTCTTCTTTCATCGAGCTTTTCTCTCATTGTTTCCAACTGCAGCTGCTGCACATCAACACTCAACTCTTGGACATTCAATCACACTTGCCAGCCACTCAATTACATTCTATCCTAGTCTTCATCGACAACCTACCCACCAAGCCCAACTTGCGATTTCATTGTTTGCATTTCTTATCTTGAGTAATTGCAGGTTTATGTCACGAATTAAACTTGCCAAGGAAAAAAAGCGACTCCCGCAGGTTAGCTACTCCAATACGTTTTGTTGCTAACCTCCCTCTTCCACCACAACCCATGTCAACCATCGAACAACCTCCTGCAACAACCCATGTGCAAACAGTAGCACATCCAGCACCACAAACACGTCAAAGGACAAGGAGAGGCAAAGAAGTTGAAAACAACAGCAAATAGACCACTATACTTGGGGGCTGCACATCTTTCCAAATTCCAGAAGATACAACACGATTTCAACAGCTCAGTGAATGAAAAATTTATCCCTGTAATTCTATTCTTTCCAACACGCTTGAAGCATTGAATGTTTATGATTTTTCACGCAATTGATGTGTCCAATTGACTGGAGTGTGTTTGCTAGAATTAATTTCCCTACATGTGTTGAATTAACTAGGAAATTCTATAGAGCATTCCAATTTAATTGTACTGATGAGTTTAATGTGTTCACAAAAGAGGCTGTTGAATTTCGATTGATAGGAAAAGAATTTGCATTATCTATTGCTAAATTCAATGTTGCTATGGGTTTTGTTTCGACTGCTGAAATTGAGACTAAGTTGTTTATCAATGCTAAATATGACTATTATGAAGACTTTAATGCATTGGAATTATGGAGTCAATGGGCTGTTGATACAAATCCATAAAATGCTAGTATTTCTAAGAGTTCCTTTCTTAGAAATCCTGTTTTTAAAATCATGCATAGAGTTTTGGCGTACAATTTTTTGGGTCGTAAAGACGCTGCGAGAACATTATCGAAAGTAAAATTTTATTTCCTTTGGTGTATGGATAGGCACATTCCTGTGAATTTAGGGTATTAGTTTATAACTCAATTTCAATCAGTGTTACATAAGAAATCCAAACCTTTGATCCTCGGTTCATATATTACACAATTGGCCATTAATTTAGAATTATTGGATCTTGACAATACTGACATGAATGTGGCTTGTAGTACAGAACCGTTGGATTTAGATTGTTTGAGCAAGATGGGAATTGTGGATTTTAGCCGTGCCACATCGCTTTCACCATTCTGGGTCTAACCACTCTTCCCACTACGAGATCATCAACAACACGAAGTCAAGCTCCACCAGTAGTCACCAACAACGCCCCACCAATTTGGAGGATCATCTCAGTAGGATTGAACAAAAAATGCACCATTTGGAGCACAATTGGGTGGCCTATTAGGCGTATGAAGGATTCCAACCGCCACATCTGCCAACACCTTGATTTCAGCACTTCCATAATAGAGAAGTTTTCTTTAACCTTTTCCTTTATATTTATGCTTCTTTAACATTGAGGACAATGTTGGTCTAGGTGTGGGGGAAAGTATTGGAGTTTGATGTCTGACTATTTTTCGGTTATTGTGTAATTTTTGTTGATTTTTGCATGATTATTGTGTGTTAAACCATGAAACTTTGTCATATTAGTTTGGATGAGATTGAGTATATACATGAAATTAAATTGGCTAAGTGAGTTTTAAGGTGAATCGTGTTGATTGATTGCAATAACTGATCTTATAGACTTAGTCAAAATTTTGACATTTGAGTGATGAGGTAATGTAAGGAATTGAAGTGAATTCTTAATTTAAACCTCTGAGCGCAATTTGAGCCTAAATGACATCATCTTTATGTCATTCTATCTCTTTGAATTATGTGATGCTCCTCTATTCATGTTGCCTTCAGAACTTGCATGGGACCGGTTTGAATTTATTTGATTACATGGGATATAGACATGATTAAGGCCTTCCTTGTTTTTAAACCCTTTAGCTAAAAATGACCCACCTAATTACTTTTCCTTTGCACACAGTTTTGAGCTTTAACCTTGTTTTTCAATTAATCACCTTACATTGAAACCCATAAACCCCATTAGCCTTACCTTATCACAAGTTGAACGAAGCATTGAATAATTTGGGACTTTTGTTCTGTATTTTATTCTGAGATACTTTTATAAGTGCTTCTACTCATGTGTTTATTAAATTATGTTGCTCTCCCTTGTTCTTAGCCAAGTAAAAAAAAGAAAAAAAAGAAAAAGAAGAACGAAAAGAAAAAAAGAAAGAAAAAGAAAAAAATTCAGAAAAAACAAAAAACAAAAAAAGAAAAAGAATAAAGCATAGTAGCATTAGTTGGTAATAAGTAGTTGTCATGTGGTTATTTCAGAATTTTAATTTGAGTGTCCCTTTTACTTGATACTTTGTGAATGCTTGTGATTAACCTTTTTCCATTTGTATCTCACCTGTGAACCTAGCCCTATAACAACCCTGAATAAAGTCCTTATGATCTATTAGTTCATGTGATCTGAATGAATGATAACTGGTGAAATTGCAAGCCTATGGTAGTGCAATCTATTAGAGAGAGATTCAACAGAAACACTTTGCCCTCAAACACTTAAGTGTAAGAGAGAAATCTGTGAGAAGAATTCATTTTGATTTCATATTTGCCTTTGAACAAAGATGTCTCATTTTGACTTTGTTTATTTATATTGATGAAAAGTGATTTTGAGATGTGTTGCAACTTAAGTCTTACTAGCCCAAGTTAACGGATTGTGTGCATTTAATCTTATGAAGGGTGAATTGACGGAGTGTAGTGGTTTGACATATTTGCTCAAGGGCGAGCAAAGGTTTAGTGTGAGAGAATTTGTTAAGTTATCAATTTGTGTTTATTTTGTATTTAATTCTCTTTAATGTGTTGAAATTATTATTCAAAATTGATGGAATTGTCTTATAATTGTTCTCAGATGATTTTCAACATCATAGAGACAAAATTGAATCAAAAAGATGCAAAAGAAATGAAGAAAATTTGAAATTCCAAGTTTGGCAACAATTCAATGACTAAACGTGGGCACGTACAAGGATGAAATAAATCTGTAGATCTGCTTTCAAATTTAAATCTAATTTGATTGATATTTTCATAATATTTTAAGATCAGATTGATGGAGATTCACAAGCTAAATATGTGGGAGATGTGATCTGCAAGAGAGGATGGAAAAGGAAAGGATTGAAAAGCATAAATAGGGAAAAATGTTACTGTTCACATCATCCCCTTTAGAGTTAGAATAGTAGTGTTTCTGCAGTTTTTCTCCTTCAGTCTTTTTACGTTTTTGCACTTGTCTTCTAGTGTTTTCGTATTCTTCAGTAAAGGACTAGGGATGGAGACTATATGATTTGTTATTTCTTTTATTTTCAATTCTATTATGAGTAGCTAAACTTATTTTCTTGGTTGAGAGGAACCTTGTTATCACCTATTATATGTGAGATATTTCAATAAAGTTTGCTCATTGATGAATATTGAATATCTTCTACATTACTTTTTTCTAATTGAGTTGATTGACTTCTACGTGCGCAACTAGGGATTGATTCGTTCAATAGTTAGATTAATGAAATATGACGTTTAGTTTCATTAATCGCAAGTAGCAATTAGGATTACCTTCTTTACGTTAGAGTTGGAAATTCTAAGGAAATATTCATCTTTATTAAATGCATATTGTATATGTATTATCTTGCTAATTGGTTTCTTGATTCTTAAACATATTATCCAATTGAATCTATGATCGTATAAGAATGCTAGGATACATATTTCTAGTCATTTACACTTAAGAGAAAACATCTCCCAATGAATGTTTATTAATGATTGAAATTTTATATTGAGGATCTATTTTAGCGTGATAACATCGGTGACCTGAAAACCAAGGTTTTTTCATTAAATTTTTAGATCCAATTATTTCTATTGATTTGCGATTTTAATCATTATTTTCCTTAAATTGTCGTGAATTGAGCCCCCCTATTTCGTTACTTTGTTATTGTTTTGAACTCGTAAACTCTTCACCGCTAAGATTCTTCGTGGGAACGATATCCACTTACCACTACTGCATTAATTTGTATTAATGGAAGTTGGTTTCTTTTTGAATTTGGTTGCAGGCGACAACAATATCATACTCCGATATTCGGCTTCAGTACTGGAGTAAGCAACTGCAGGTTGTTTCTTAGCACTCCAAGAAATAAGATTAGGGCCCAAGTAAACATAATAGCTAGAGGTGGATCAATGATCATCAGGTGCCCAGTCAGCATCAGAATAGGTGGCAAGGGTAAGTGTTGGTGATTTTATGAAGTGTAAACCATGAAAGATGGTGGAACGTAGATACTAGAGGATTCACTTGATGGTTGTCCAGTGAACATCAGTAGGACAATGCAGGAATTGGAAGACTTTGTTGATTGCAAATTGAATATTAGGACAGGTGAGCAAAGATATTGGAGAGCACCAACGGTGCTTTTGTATTCAGTTGGGTCTGAAAGTGGGATTCCATGGTTTTTAGAGAGGAGTAAGGTAGGAGTCATCAGTGTTGGTGTGGTTTAGATTGATCAAGATCTGTACTAGAAAGGAGGTCTTTGGTATATTTTGTTTGAGTAAGAAGAAGGGCATATGGTGTGGTAGTGGTTTCAATTCCAAAAAAGTAGTGAAGAGGACCTAGATCTTTGATGGAGAAGGTGTTATGTAGATTGTCTATGAGAGTGGTAATGAAGGATTAGGAGGAGCCAGTAACCAGTATATCATCTACATAAACCAAAATAAAGGTGGTGTTAGTGGAAGTGATGTGAATGAAGAGAGAGGTGTCAGATTTGGATTGAGTGAACTGGACGTCTAAAAGTTTTTGACTTAGACATTGAAACCAGGCATGGGGAGCCTGCTTTAAACCACAAAGAGCTTTATAAAGGTGACAGACATAATGAGTATATTGAGGATCTACAAATCCTGAAGGTTGGAGCATGTAAACTGGATCATGAAGATTTCCATAAAGGAAGGTATTGTTGACGTCTAATTGACGGATGGGACAAGAATTGGAGAGAGTAATGGTGAGAAATATTCGAATGGTTGTTGGCTTGACGACGGGACTAAAGGTATCAGTGTAGTCAATGCTGGGTGATTGGTGATAACCTTTGGCCACTAGGAGGGCTTTGTAATGATTGATTATCCCATTAGGTTTTGTTTTAGTTCAGAAGACCTATTTGCAACCTACTATATTGGCATTGGTTGGTACTTATACCGTAAATCATTCTACAGTACCCAGAGCATTTCTGTTCAACATGATACTCACAGAGGATACGAAAACCATTTTCATGCATACAACACCAAAGTTTCGAAAACCATTTTCATGCAGACAACACCAAAGTTTCATATTACGGTGATAAAGCATTTCCATGAAAAATCCATTAATATCTGTAAATAACAACAAGCAAAACTTGCGTTCTTATTTATGACAGTACAACCTTTCATGGAGGAATTCATATAACATAAACAGGAACACAATCATAGCAATATACGGTAGAAAATATCGTAGAGAACAAATCATAAATTACCATTCTCTGATACCAATTGTAAATCATTTATCGGATTGAATGATTTTGTGTACTTGTATCCATGATTTCTGATTTGTTGTGGAAAACCGTTTATTTCCTCTCGTCTTCTTCTTTTATCGAATTCTTCAATGGTTCAGAATCATTGTTCATTCTATAAGTTTTTTCAACTTATATAGCATCACCAACGGACATGTCCTTTGGTAATTGGAAGAGAGAGGAAAAGGGTCTTTGACCCATTTGAGATCCAGTCTATAATACCCAATAATCATTATTTTGGATGCTTTTATTGGACTCAAATCTATAAGTGACATGAGACATAAAATAGTCTAACAGAAGCTACTTAACCAATAATTATTGAATAAGAACTAAGAACTCGTTGATGCACTGTAAATGATTTTGTCATCAACTATCATAAAACTATAAATTATTTTCATATGTTAATTGTCCAAATAGATGGAGAGAGAGAGAGAGAGAGAGAGAGAGAGAGAACATATGAAAGCTAGTTATTGTGTTAAGGACTACAGTAACTAGTATTAAAAAAAGTCGCAGTTAAATCATCTATTAGGATATTAAAAAGGTCAATATAGTGAAATTTGACTTGAAACTTAACAAATTAAACATCCTAATAAAATTGGCATTATTGCTACTTCAACTTGAGAGATCAAGTTTAATGATTTTATTATGTGGTTTCAATCTTTCAGAATTCTTCTTGCGATGGCATGGATTGTAAAATAAGAACAATATTGATTAGTTGAATGGGTATTCAAAGCCCTTAAAATTAATTATGATTAATTAAACTCTTGTAGTAGTCATACAACCATGCTCAATCTCAAGATAATCATAATAAGGCTCGATTTTTCGTAAATTAATTAATTCAAATCTATCATTCAAATCAAAACTTACTATTAATTGATTAGGTATGATAGTATTCCATATCAACTAATTGACAACAATAATCTTAATGAAAAATAAAATAGCTATAACTATTCAAATCAGTTATCTCTTATGTTAAATATAAAAATTTATAAATAATGTATTTGCTACTTGTACTAATCATTCTTGACAATTTTTTATCATTGAACTCATGGATAAAAATAGAATAATCAAATACTACATTAATTTGTCAAATAAATTAATTTAAATTAATCATAAAATAAAAGAGCAAGAAACCAAAAAAAAAACTTGAATCAAAATAGAATGTAGTATTAGAACTAAACCTCTCAAAGTTATAATTAGAGTTTTGATTCCCCTTAAATTAGAAAATTCAACACATGACTATAGCTCCACCACCAAAGATAGAAGAAAGAAGATAAAAGAAAGAAAAAATGCAAACTATGTAGCATCCCACTCCCGCAGGACCCAAACCCGATATCGTGGGTGATATCCGAGTCCACGCCTCACGAGAGTGGTA
>JANVCQ010053876.1:0-10681 GCA_025531925.1 Erythroxylum plowmanianum
TAAGGCACATCTTCAAGTATTATGAAAATTCCCATGTCCAATTAAAATGCCAAAACCAAATAAAGAATATATAAAATGTATTCTAACATTTGTCATATTTTCCGATATGGGAGTTGTGATAGAATTTTTGCTAGGAGTTAAAGCATTTCTTTCTTTCCATATGGGTTGGATAGTTATGCACAATGTTTTTAAAACTGAACCGGACTGCTCGGTTCCACTAGAATAAATATGAATCGGCTTGATTTTTGATCCGATTTAAGTTGATAATCTCTTATAAGAAGAAATGGCCGGTTAAGTAATAAACCAGACTGTTTTATGAAAAAACTAACCCAAAATTAGCTGATTCTTGAAAGACCCGTAGAGTGGCTTGAAATTCTATCAAAATATGGGATTCACCAACAAATTTTACACGCCAACCAATGAATGCTTAGTTGAAGTTGTTCTTTTCTTTTAGAGTTACAAATTGTCTGCCCCAAAATTTTCACTTTCTTTTCAATTCTTTTATACAATTTGATTAGCAAATTATATTTTTATTTATTTCTTTATATTTTAATTAAAAATTTTGATTAAAAATTATTATTTTTAAAAAATAAATTACTATTTTCATTTATTTAATCTCACTAACAAATTGTATTTATCAAAATTTAGGTTTTTTATTTATCTCTCTATACTTTAATTAAAAATTTTAAATTATTATTGTTAAAAACTAATTATTATTTTATTATAAATTTGTTTAATAAATTGAATTATTAATTTATATATACGTAACTTTTGCTTAAGATAATTTAAAAAGGTGTTAAAATATAACATTTAAACTATAAATAATTATGTTTAAAGGATATTAGAAAAAGTTAAAATAAAGTTAGAGTTTTTTTAACCATTTTCTTTAAACATAACTTTTATGTTTATTATTATTTTAAATTTATATTATATTCAATCTTAGTTTAAATTATTAGGTTTAATGTTAGTTTATTAAATATTAATATACATTATTAATACATTTTTTATTTCAATAAAGTATTTTATTTTCTACTATATTTTACTTTTTCTTATAAATTTTACTTCCTATTTATTATAAATCAATTTTATAGTAGTTTAAGACCAGTTGAATATTTAATCTATACTTGAGGAATTCAATTTCTGATTCGGTTTTTAAAACATTAAACCTGCAAATAGCTGCTGTAGAACCTCCTGCACTTCTTATATTCATTATCTCCTCCTACTCCTACCAGATTGCAACCGTAATCATCAAAGTAAACTGCTGTTTCTTCGATGCCTAAAACTATACCTACTGACTGCTCAACAAATTTGGACTTATTACGTTTGACCATCAATTCTAAGAAAGTTTTAACCTCTCTATATGCCCCCATATACCTGAATCAAAGTTTACTTGAACATGGGACGCCAGCTTAAGTAGAAAATTCTTTCAAGGTGGAAAAGCTTCATGTTTTCAAAGTAATTTCTTACGATATTAAAATATTTCTAAATATGAATAACGTAGTTGAATACCTCTAATTCCGCAATCTAATGAACGAAAAGGTAAAAGCAACGCGAGCATTTTCACTTTGAAATGCACAACTTGGAATTTCTGGAAATGAGCTATTACATAGGCTCTTTCAATGACCAAGAATATTGGAGTGCTTTTACAAGCATTAATACATCTTAGTTCATGTAACTACCAATAAGTTGCATCCACTGTTTTAGTTTTGGTGAATGTCAAATCAACCAAAAATAATTAACTTAATCAGAATATTAACGTAGTGTGATGGAGTAAGGTCATCTTCTCCGGGAATACTAGTTTAATTCTTTTAAACAATTAAGTAAAAAAAAGGATGTTTGGAAATTATGTTAAAACGTAATATTAAAAATATCAAAAATGAATTTATTTGAAATTCAATAAAACAAACTTCTAGTTAAAAGAATTTATTTCCACCTTGATTCATTCAATTGATCACCGATGCAAAAATAATTTAACATATTCATGAATAAATTGATTCTAATTGTTAAGAACAGATCTATAATAACCAGTCTTTCCTTACCTTGTACGATAATCACCAATAAATCGAATAGTTACTCCCAAATCGAAAAAAAACCCCAAATGTAGCTCGTTGGAGTTAACATTTCGACATCCTTAAAATCTAAAAAGACCCTATTCTAGCCAATAAACTCAACAAATTGTTTATTGCAATCAGATTAATTAATTCTACGACATATATTAAACTTCTTAACGAGGAAATAAAATTATGTCGATTGCCACTTATTAAAACCAACAAACAAATATGGATTTTTTGTTTTAATTTGCAATAGAATATTTTTCAGTTCAGCTGAAACCTTTCAGAAAGTTGCTTTTTTTTTCCTTTTATCTCAAGTGTATTATTGTTTTGTTCTTAGTTGATTAATCACTTGAGTTATTTTTATTAATTGTCATTTAATTAAAAGTAATTTAAAAAAATCCTCTATCGAGGTTAGTACGAGGTAGTTGTACTATTGGGTGTGAAATTCTTTCACAGGAAGTAAGGTTGAGAGATAGTGTCAAGGATTGAGTGATGTCGGCTCAGTAAAGCCTTGAATAAATCTATTGTAATTCAGTGAAAGTTATTAAGCTAGGTGAGGACCTCGTAGACGTAGGCAAGATGTGTCGAACTGCATTACCAAATTTTTGATGTTATTTATTATTTCGTTTTTGATTGTTTCTATTTTTTTGTGCTAGAGATGTCTGCAGTAAAATTGAAAAGTTTGCGAAACGATTACCCCCCTCAATTTTTCAATTGGTATCAGAGTAAGGTCACCGATTCAGAACTTGGTAGGAAGTTGGTGCAGATCCTAGTTTCACAAACATAGCTATAAGAGAAGAAGCATCAATTATTAGGCCGACGCTGTTAGATGGATCTAACTATTCTGCATAGCAATCATGGATGAAAGTCTTCATCCAAGCTCAGAGCATGAAAGTTTGGCATTCGGTAGTACGTGGGTGGACACATCCGATGTTCACTGATGATAAAGAAGAGGCAACTCAAAAAGATCCATCTGAATAGACATGAATCGAAGAAGTAAGTGCACTTGAAAGTACACAAGCAATGCATGCGATATTCAGTGCTGTTGATGAGGGATGCTTCTCAATGATATCAGCCTGCGAATCGGCTAAAGAAGCGTGGGATGCTTTGCAAACTATTCATAAAGGATCTAAATCTATGATAGTGTCGAAACTACAGATGTTAACTGTGAGATTTGAAGAACAGGATGGATGAAAACGAGACTATTGGAGACTTTCATGAAAGATTGCGAGATATAGCGAATCAAGCGCATCAATAATATTCCAATATGAAACTAGTCAAGAAAACGTTGAGATCACTTCTTCAAGGATTTATTCCAAAAATTGCAACAATTGAGGAGGCTCATGATATCAATGACTTGTCATTGGAGAAGGTAATTGAAATTCTTACCAATTGCGAAATGAATTTGTTGAGAGATAATCGAGAGAAGAAGAAAGGATTAGCATTGTAAGTCGGGATTGGTAAAGTCGTGAATGACTTAGAAGATGAATCTGAAGTGAATGAGGATATAGAGTTATTAATACAAGAGTTTGATAAATGGCTAAAAAGAATGAAAAAGGACAGACCTGACTTTATACAATATGGCGGAAGTTCATCGAGTAACAATGTTAAACATCAAGTCAAAATACAAAAGGGTGAAAGGAAGGCAAGGAGAATTCAATGCCATGAGTGTCAAAGCTTCGGACATATTCAAGCAGAGTGTGTTAATTGTAGCACCTCACTCTCGCAAGACACGTACCCGATATCCTGAGTGATCTACAAGTCTGTGCCCTGCGAGGGTGACATGCTAGTACACTCAGTTAGTTAAACACTTGAAACTCAATACAAATTTTTGTCTAAATTAACACACGCGTATATGGAAATCAATAATCAAAAAGACCCATTTTAATCATACACTTTTTCATTCACAGTAATACAATCATCAGAATTTCAATAGCCATTTGGGTCCATTACAAATGCAAAATACTTGTAGTCATAATTTCATTACATTGCAAAATCATTCATATACATATTGTATAGAAATTTTGGAATACACAATTTGATACAAATTAAAGAAAAAAAATGTAGACACGACTGATCCCGACCTCTATCTCTTGCTCGATTGCAGTGTATACTCTCTTTTGTCTAACAGGGTAACTCTTCAAAGCCTGAAAAATATTGAAATTTTGGGTGAGTTTTGTGAACTCAATGAGGTAACCATCATCAATGATTCACTCAATTTATGCAACACGTCAATACACGTAACATGTAATTCACATCTTTTCATTTAGCATAAAATATCACTTTTAGAACAATCATATGGATCATATCATTCATGCAAAATGCACATATTAATTATAATTGCAATGCACGTGAGACTTACTTTCATTTGTTATGTTCATTGTGACCGAGTGCCTTTTTACTAGCTCATATCCCTTAGTGGATATCACATAATGTCCCATATCTCTTAGTCGATACCGAGTATATTCACAACCGAGCCTGAGGCTCTAATCACAATCCTAGCTTTAAGCTCTTTATCCTGGCCACTCGGTCACAACTTCCTTTATCTTACTTGCATTTATGTATTTAATTTTTCATATAACATATTCTCAGTCAATCACATGATTGAACATTCATATTCAAATCACATTTATCATCGGACCTTAGTTTAACATTTAACAGAATTGTTTAGCAACATTTATTTCATCACATTCATATACAAGGAGCACTTCAATAATTCATTCATACACCAGAATCATTGGACCTTCATTGTCCGGAATCAACACAATCAATTCATATTCATTCAATAATTCAAATATAATATAAAGCAAACAAGTAATTAGGTGAGACCGTCTAGGTTACTCACAGTACGCTCCAGATTAGCATTTGTTTCCATGATCTGGAAACGTCTAAATGCGGATGTTTATCCTGTACATCATCAATATGCAATACACACATCGTGCATAAGTCACAACTTTGCACAATTATAAGAACTCATTTATGCACAAATATGTATATGGACTATGTACAATGCATGCTCAATGACATTCCTGGGTATTTTTCCATTATTCAAATCACTTACTCAATCCAATATCAAACTCACTTGAGTATCATTTATACTTAGGGTTTATGTCTTAATAAAACCATTATAATCATAATTCCTTTCTCCCTTGGTCAAATTTAGATTTTTCCAGAATTATCATTTCGGGTCAACTTTACATGCTCTTTCTGACTCATAAAATGAAGTAATTTGGTAAACCAAATCATTCAATTTGGTTCAGTATTTTGAAATTTATTCTCCAAATATTTTCAAAATGTTCTCATCCTGAAACAGTACACCATACTCAAATTCCATCTAGAAATTCAAAGTCTTAGAGACTGAATTAGAGTTCAATTTCTTCAAACAATCTGTAGTCCTATGTCTCTAGTTTACTCCAAAGCAAATTTCATCTCATTTAAAAATCTAGAGATCAAGATATAACCAAAATATTCAAGCATGTTCAGTGAAATCATACCAATTCATACTATTCCAACAGATTCCCTCACTTTCATTTAATCAACCTTTTTCAAATCAATTCAGAATGCTACCAATCTTTATGGAGAGGTAGAATAATGTGTTATGAACCTATTAGTTTAAAAATCAAGTCATTTGAAGGTCTAGAGAAAAAGTTATGGCCAAAGGAGGCAAGATTGTTCAGTTTGCAAAATGCTCTAAGGTGCACAAACTAAAATTAAGTCACGGTTAACTATTAGAGACCATAGTATCACAATGTGACAATTAAAAATCACAAGCAATCAACACTCATGGGTGTGAGGGAGAGGAGTCACGAGTGTGCAAGGGTCATGGGTGTGAAAGAAAAACTCACGCCCATGCACACTCAATCATACTCGTCCCACATTTTTCGCTCGATCTCCCAAAATGATTTTGGATGGCTAAGATGTTTGGTAGGGATGTAGATTAGTGTGTTACGAATCCAATGGTTTAAGTCCCATGTCATTTGGAGGTCAGGAGAGCAAGATATGACTAAAATACTGGAGGATACTCAATTTTCTCCAGCCATAGATGTCGTGATTGTTGGACACCCCGTCTTTGTGAGTCACGAGCCCGACGTCCTAAGTGACATCTGAACATGTGTCCTGCAAGGGTAGCGTGCCCCCACCTAGACAAACACCAAGACAACTTACTTTTACTATTTCCGAATAGATGTTGACCTGAATCATTTTGCACCAGCCTTGGGACAATTAGCATAACTGACATTAGGGATATTGGATTAAGATCCTCTTAGGACAATTTCAAAGAGGGCTTGGAGATCTACATCTTTGAAGAAGACCTTGAGGCTAGATTCTATCTTCTGAAGGGTCAAAAATGGAAAAGAAGATAGGAGAAGGCGAAAGACAGAGGACGTGTTAACGAAACATAGACGACACGTTAGCAAAACACAAAAGAAGACACGTCGGCAAAACACAGAAGAAGACGCGTCAGTAAAAGACAGAAGAAACAAAAGACAAAAGGAACAAAAGACAGAAGAAGCAAAAAGGCAGAAGAAGCAAAAGACAGAAGAAGCAAAACACAGAAGAAGCAAAACACAGAAGAAGCGAAAACACAGAAGAAGCAAAACATAGAAGAAGCAAAACCTAGAAGAAGCAAAACCCAGAAGAAGCAAAAGACAGAAGAAGCAAAAGGCAGAAGAAGCAAAGATAGAAGAAGCAAAATACAGAAGAAGCAAAAGACAGAAGAAACAAAAAGGCAGAAGAAGCAAAAGACAGAAGAAGCAAAAGATAGAAGAAACAAAACACAGAAGAAGCGAAAAGACTGAAGAAGCAAAAAGGCAGAATAAGCAAAAGACAGAAGAAGCAAAACACAGAAGAAGCGAAAAGACAGAAGAAGCAAAAGACAAAAGAAACAAAACATAGAATACGCAAAAGATAGAAGAAGCAAAACACAGAAGAAGCAAAAACACAGACAAAGTAAAACACAGAAGAAGATGACATCATCACAAAGGAAACATAGAAGGAGATGACGTTATCACAGAAGAATGTTAATGGACATTTTGTATTGATTTTAGATATATAATTTGTTAAATTCTTGTTCATTTAATATTTAATTGCACTAACTAAGAGTTATTTTTTTTTGTAATTTCAGGCACACATTTAAAGTAAAAAAGAAGAAAAAAAAGTTAACGTTTTTGAGTGGCCAAAAACGTTAATGTTTTGGCAAAGAGAAGAATGAGAAATGTGCATAAAAAATTAGCTTCAGCTGGAAAGGAGACAAAAAAAGTTGGCTGCGGTAAGAGCTTTAAAAATTGTAAGTTAGGCATGAATGAAAGAGCTGGAATTATTCAATGGATAAAAACAAAAGAGAGGATGGCGAAAATCAAAGAAGGCAGTTGGTGGCTAGAGACTACAAAAAGATAAGTGTGCTGTGTGTGAGGCGTGGAGAAAACAGAAAAAATAAAACAAAGAGAAAAAGTGTTGCAAGCGTGCACAGAGAGGGACGAAGAATGAGTGTGTAGGACCAGAAAATTGATTATATAGAGAGCAACCAAAGCAATGGCGGCGCAGAGATAAGAGAGCAACGTGAGTGTGTTTATTTGAAAAAAAAAGGATAGCTAGAAAATGTTGAAAAGGTTGGCACAAAAGGTGAAGAAAAGGCGTGAAGTTAGTGAGCTGAAAGGGGGAATAAAAAAGAACGAAAATAGCTCCACTATATGACTTACGTTACAAAACATACATCCAAAAAATAGACACTCTCCATTCACAAGTTAGCAGCTGTTGGAGAGCTCTCAGGCCACACCAATCACTGACGTACTCTCTCCACTAACAATTGAAGCAACTGGTGGAGATACAAAAATAAAGAAGGAGGCAAAGAGTTGGGAAAACACGTTAGCTAAAAAAATATATGTTAGTTGATGGAAAGGAGCATGTTGCAGCTGTGCCAGATGGAGAAAACATTGCAGCTGGGTAAGTTGGTGGAGACACACGTTTGCTGGGGAACAAAACACGTTGGCTGGTGAAGGAAGAAAACACGTTGAAGCAAAACGTTGGAGCTAGTGGCAGTAGAGAAAAAAATAATGAAGATATAGAATAGACGTTGGAGCAGCTAGGTGTAAGTGACGTTGGCAGCAGCTGGTGGCAATAAAACAAAGAGAGCAACAGGGAGCTAGTGGAACGTGCGTGAGTAACGTGACTAAGGGTGGACCAAACACTTAGAAAATCATTCCATACAAAAGAAATAGAAGCAGCTGGTGGCATAACATCTTTGAGGCAGCTGGCGGCACAATAAGGAGAGAAATGAAGCATGAGCTGAGGGGATTCAAGAGAGAAAAAATAAAGCAGCTACAATGGAGAAGGCTAGCCACACCAGGTGCGTGAATAGGAGACAGTGTGGTTGTTCGTGAATAGGAATGCAAGAGAGAGTTGCAACTGAAGACAGAAGCGTGAAAGAATACACAGCAACAGGAGAGACTAAACTTTGGGTGTTTTTAATTTGTTTTCTTAATTTTTTTTAATTTTGTATTTATTTTAATTGTTTGGATTTAATCAATGCAACCATATATTATGACCATGATTTATGTTACATTGATAAATATGTGTGAGTAAGTTTTTCTTTTCGGTTAAGGTTAAGATTGATATTGAATTAGGATAATTTTTGGGGTATTGATTTTTGCTTGATTAAATGCATAATTAGTCCTAATTTAGCTTGATTACCTAAATTAAGACCTTAGATGATTGAATGCCACAAACAATGGGATTTAATTTGTCAGAAAGTTAATCAAGCGACATAATTGAGAATAAAGTGTGGACCAACCTTAGGATTTTGTGTGAGGATACCTAGGATTAACGAACTTAATTGTAGCCTTTTTGTATTTAACGCCTTTTATTCCGAATTATCTATAAACCAAGTAGTGACTCGGATTTAGAAGAGAAGGGAACACCATGAACATTGGGTTCAACTTGCTTAAGTGAAGTATTTCCTAAATCAATCCACCGTTACAATTTTATTTTAGTTTCCAACCCAATTGAAATCTGATACCTTAACCGATTTCTGTCATTTGATTAAATCTAGTCGTTTTTAATTCATACCTTGCATTTTTCATATTTCCTTGATTTGCTTACTTTATTTTATTTTATTTTCAAAACAATCAATTCTTGATTATCCGAGTAATTTTTCATCTTTTAATTTAATTATCTTGTGTTGAAAATTTTTCCTTGGGTACGATATCTGGTTTTTACCGATTTATATTACTTGTCGACGGGGTGCGCTTGCCTCTAATTGGTCTAGATAGAATTTAATTTATATTTTTTTGTTTAGACTGCAACAAGTTTTTGATGCAGTTGCCAGGGAGTAAATTCCTTATTGTGAGTCATTAGATTAGACGTTGTTAATTGTCTCAGATTTAATTCTTGCCTTGTTGTTTATTTGATTATTTTAGTTGTTTGCTTGATTGCTTTACGTCGGTGTGTTTTATGTAACATCCCACCCCCTATTGGAAGGGTAAAATAGGAAATTTGTTATAGGATGGGATTGATAGGGAATAATTGGTACTGTTCATACATAATAGGATTGATACTGTCAATTCTGCACATGGAATTACTGTACACGCATTCATGATTAGTTCCCGGTATTGGGCCTAATGGACTTTTATTGCGAATAATGGGGAAATTGTATTTGAAAAATTTATTGGACTGCATTTTTGTGTGTTTTACCTTTTATGGGAATTATAGGAATTTTTCTGGAATTTTCCGGAGAAAATTCCCGGACCGGACAAATTGCCAAGTGGCGAACCGGTTAATTTTCGGTAGCAAAAATTATTATCCAATGGCACTACAATATTGGGTATATTATTTTGGGATTTTAATGAGGGCCATTGGAATTGATTGGGTCAAATTTTATTAGGGTTTCTTAAGAAATCCATCTTTTTTTCTCAAATTGCCAAGTGTCCCAAAGGATTTAATGATGTTTGACTTATGCTTAAGCCTCTCTCTCGGTTATGCCTTATAAAAATAGTGAAAAGAAGACTTGGAGGCTTGTTTCTTAAGCTCATCCGAATCTTACTTGCCTTTCTTCCCTTCTCCATGGATTTTCTCCTTCTTTAAGTCACTTCCTTCAACCTTAAGTGCCTTCTTTCTTGCATATAAGCTTAAGCTTTTTACCCCCTTACCATGATGATGTCGTGTATGAGGAGGAGGAATTAGGAAGTTGTGATGGTTGAAGGAATGGAAGAGTGGAAGCTTGACTTGGTAAGTGATTAAGTTGAGTTTTCATGATGCTTTGATTATGTAGTTTTTGAATCATGGTTATTAGATGCATTCAAAGGGAGTTATTGTTGACTAATCATGATTTATGATGTTTAAATGTTATGAAAATGATAGTTAGAATTGTTGGGTTGTGTTTGTGTATGACTTGAGGAAGTTAGCATGAAAGATGTGTTGTAACTTGGTGTAACTTGATTTTGGATCATTCTTGATGATTTTTGTTTGCATGAAAATGATTGTGTATGGTGCTGCCAAATTATGGTGGTTATTCCTAGTGACTGTATGCATGATATAGGGACTGATTTTGTGTCCAATTGAGAGGCTTATGGTAGTAGAATAGGAATTGGCATGATAGGAAGTGTATTGGAGAAGTAAAGCTGGAAATTGGTTTT
>JANVCQ010053896.1:0-10681 GCA_025531925.1 Erythroxylum plowmanianum
GAATTAGGGATTTAAGAAAGGCTTTGGAGAAATTGATGCTTGGGACAAGTTGCAAGCATGGAATTGAGGTGGGTAATATGTTTATATTTAGAATGATAAGTTGAAGGATTTTATTAATTATGAAATTGATACTTTTGTTGGATCTATTATTTATGAATGATTTTGATGAATTATCAAAAGTGTTGCATTATTTGTTTATGAATGGTTGTGAATCGAATATGATTTTGATTGTTATGTAATTGATTGATAATTTGAGATGGCATTTTAATTGCTATATGAATTCACGTGGATATGGGAATGTGAATGTGTCAAGTTCGACATGATATGAAAATATGAAAAAAATTAAGTTTTCGAAATGTGCCTTAGGGCAATTCAATTTTCAAGTATGAATTATGTGTTATATGGGTTTGGTTAGGTCCCATAAGTTTGAGTCAGTGCACTGTCTTGTTTTTAAAGGCTTCTCCTGCCTGCCCGCTAGTGGCACTGGAGCTCCGATTTCAGACTCTCATAAGTTCACGGCTACACTGGACCGCTATGCGAGAAAGTGTAATACGTTCTGTTCACGGCTGCACAGGACCGCTATGTGGGAATGTGCAGTACGTTTCGTTTTGGATCGACCCAAACCATTTTAATGTGTTATGTGTTTTTGATTTGTGTATATTTGTGATGCATTTCATGTTTTTGAATTTGTTTATGAAATGTGAAAAATTTGAGAAATTTGAGAACTGCGAAAGTGAGTTTTTAATCATGAAATTTTTGAAATTGATTATGATTGATTTGAAAAGTTTGAAAATGAGCTTTTGATAAATTTTCGAATGTGAAATGTTTATAAATGGCAAACTGCTTGAAAATAAATTTTGTTTATTTTTTGATTTATAAACATATTATCTACGAGCTATAAGCTCACCCCCCCTTTCATCCCCATCTCCAGATATTCGAGCAGGAGATCGGATGAAAGACGGTCAAGACATCAGTTTAACTTTTGCATGTTTCTGTACTATGTATAATTTGGATTTTGGTATTTGGTTTTGTACCGTGGCTTGAAAATGCCACTTTTGTTTGCTATTAGAGTATAAAATTGAAGCATGGATTTGTATATGAACTAGCATATTGAATTATGTATGTAAATGATATGCTATGCTTATGGTATAGGAATTGTGATTGTATATGGATATGATTGGGTTGTGTTTAGATTGAATGATGAAATAGTATATTGAATTAAGATATGATTGTGATTTGGATCTGGATGATTTCTGATTATGATTGAGAATTTATGGAAGTGCTAGGCTTAGAATTGTGTTTGTATTTGCTGGGATTCCGGACGGGAGGTCCAATGATTCTGAGTTTTGATTTGATTTTGGAAATTATAAAAGTGCGTTTAAAACTAATTGCAGGTTTTGGGTTTATGAAAATACAATCGTTATGCTGCCGAAATTTTCATGACAAAGAAAGAATAAGAATAAGAGATATGATTTGTTAACAAGATAAGAAATGATGAATTAGAAGAATCTTATGAATTGAATTTTGGATTGAGGATAAGATTCCAAATGGGGAAATTATAGTGTTTTGATTTGTATAAGATTGAATAAAAGTGGATCAAGATGCAAAGAATGACAAATAAGAAAAGAAAAGAAAAAAATTTACACCGGTTTTGATCGGTTTCGACTTAGATTAAATGTCTTATGGTTTCCAACGCGATGTTATTCATAACTATTTGTTTACTGATGTCGGACTTAAGTTTTGTTCCACTTTTGATTTGTACTCGATTCGCATTCGATTCGATTCGTTTTTCGTTTCGCTTTCGATTCTATGATTTTCCGATTTGATTCGTTTTCGATGCAGAATTGCCCAGATTTGCAGTTAGTTACTGCTGAGGAAGTAACTGCAGGAACTGATTCGCAGTTAGTTACTGCTGAGAAAGTAATTGCACGAATTGAATAACTTTCAGTTACTTCGGATGATGAACCAACCAAAACACTAGATATTGATTTGAACTGAGGTTCTTCATCTCGAATCTGAAGAAATCATCCAACAGAAAATGTTATTGAAGATGTGAGCGAAAGAAGAAAAACAAGAGAAAGAAAAAGGGTTAATTATCGAGAACTTGCAGGATACCTGTGCTACACTTCCTCATTGGAACGAAAGAACGTTAAAGAAGCAATACAAGATGAGTTCTGGACAGCAGCTATGCAAGAAGAGTTGATTCAGTTTGCACGGAATAATGTATGGGAATTAGTGCCAAGACCACCGGGTATTAATGTAATTGGCACAAAATAGGTGTTTCAGAATAAAACAGATAAAAAGGGTAATGTTACCAAGAATAAAGCAAGGCTAGTAGCTCAGGGATACTCAGGTAGAAGATATCGATTTCGACAAAACATTGGCACTTGTGGTATGACTTGAATCGATCAGATTATTATTCAGCATACAAGTATAAAAGATTTTAAACTTTATCAGATGGATGTAAAGAGTGCATTTCTAAATGAGTTTATATAGGAAGAAGTGTTCGGGGAGCAACCGAAAGGTTTCATTAATTCAGCCCATGCATATCACGTCTACTATAAAGAAAGCAATTTATGGACTCAAACAAGCACCAAGGGCCTGGTACGAAAGACTTATTCAATATCTTATCAAGCAAGGATATAAAGGAGGTAGTGTTGACAAAACTTTGTTTATTAAAAAGTTCAAATCTGATTTTGCGATATCTCAGATTTATGTTGATAATATTGTGTTTGATGCTACACATTCAAAGATAGTCGAAGAATTTGTTAAGCTAATGATATCTAAATTTGAAATGAGTATGGTTGGTGAGTTAAATCTTCTTTTCGGGCTTGCAAGTGAAACAAGTGAAGGATGAAATTTTCATATCGCAATACTAGCAACATAATAAAGAAGTTCAATCTTGAGAATGCCAGGCATGCAAGAACACCTATGAGTGTCTCAACAAAACTAAACATAGAAGAGAATGGGAAAAGCATTGATGACAATTTATATCACAGCATGATCGGCAGCTTGTTATACTTGATTGCAAGTAGGCCAGATATTTGCTATAGCGTTGGTATATATGCTCGCTATCAAGCCAACCTAAGAGAAACACATATGACAGTGGTTAAGAGGATTTTCAGGTATGTAAGTGGAACATCATATTTTAGAATATGGTATACATCAGATTCGACATCTTATCGAGCTGGATATAGTGATGCGAATTGGGCTAGAAATTTAGATGATCGCAAAAGCACTTCAGGAGGCTATTTCTTCCTAGGAAACAATTTAATTTCTTGGTACGTCAAGAAGCAGAATTCAATCTCACTATCGACTACAGAGGCTGAATACATAGCTACAGGCAGTTGTTGCTTACAACTTCTTTGGATGAAACAGATGTTAGAAGACTATGAGATTGATCAAAATGAGTTGACTATTTTATGCTACAACAAATGTGCAATAGATATTTCTAAGAATCTAGTTCAGCATTCACGGACAAAACATATTGATCTTCGGTATCACTTTATTCGGGAGCTCGTGGAAAGCAAAACAGTCATCTTATCACATATATCTACCAAAAAGTAGTTGGCGGATATTTTCACGAAACCTCTTGATGTAGTAAGGTTTGAACTTCTCAAAGGAGCTTTGGGACTCTGTGCCCTACATCACTAGTGTATTTAAAAAAAACAAAAAAGAAAAAGAAAATAAAAAAAGAAACACAGCGTTTTTATCTGAGGGATTTAAAATCCCTAACTTTGTTTCATTCCTCTCCTTCTACTGCCGCAGCACCACACACGTCCTTCTCTGCTTCATCAGATCATCTTCTTCACTCCATCATTTATGAAGCCATCCACTTGTGTGTTGATGTCTTTCAATTCTTCAGTCCATCGATGCCATTGCTTCACATCACGCAAGCCACGTTCATTCATAGGAGAAGACTAGTTCGACCTTAGCTGCAGTGTCTTCCATCTCACGAACCCAACCTTGGTTTGTTCTATTTTGCTGTCTTTCTCTCCATCTTGTTGACTACTTGATTGTGATTAGATTTGAAAAATTATGGTCCAAAACTATTGGGTTGTGATTGGGTTTTACTAGCTTGTGATTGTATTTGACTACTGGACTGTAGGTTTTACCGATGAAATTGACTAATTGAGTTGGAAGCTACTGGATTGTTCTCTGATTTGTTAAATCTGGACTGATTGAAGTTGAAGCCTACTAGTTTGTTGATTGAGTTTTGACTGATTGTGGCTTGTTTGTGGTAGATTTTCAATTGAAGTCTCAATACTTACTGGTTATTGGATTTTGACTAATTGCTGATTGGGTTCTTGATTGACTGTTTTTGGTACTTATTGAATTGTTGATTTTTGACTAATTGAAATTGGAGTATGGGAAAAAAAAACAAGGAAAAGGTTTTGTCCTCGAACTTTGAGAAAAAAGCAGTAGCTGCAACGCGACATTCAAGTTGCTTACTTTTGAATCCAAAATCTGATAGAAGTGTTATCGGGGCTGGACCTTCTTCGGTAATGCCCATTGGCATTTCGAATATTCCTTTCTTTTAGGATAAAAATGATCCTCTTTATGATGTTACCCAAGTAATAGGGTCTATGATTGAAAAATCAACTTCAGATTCGAACGCAACTCTTGTTGTGTTTGCTCCACCGCCAATGCCTCCTATGACTCCTGTGGAGCGTACAAAGATAAAATGTTGAAAGACTGTATGCCCACCTTACCGTCATTCCTCTGTTAGATTGAGAGTAGATAATGCAATTTTGTTCAAGTTTTACACTCCTACAGCAAAACAGAAATGGAGTACACTCACAGATATTGGTTTTGTTATTGATTGCCCAATCAACTTGGATGAATTTCAACACCATGGACTACATACCTTACTCTCAGAGCGTACTTTACTACAAGCATCACTTCTCCCGAAGCATTATGACTCGACTCTGGTAAAGGAATTTTATTCCAATTTGACTTATGATATTCTGAATGTGGATACTGTATCTTATGGAGTTGTATATGTGCAGGGTCAGGTAGTTAATTTTGATACTAGTTTAAATCTATTTTTGGGGTTTGATAACTTGATTGGTGATCTACTATATGATGATGAGTGGACTATATCAACTATCCTGATTGCCACGATTTTAACTGGTGGTAAACTGACTGCCTGGCCATCCAATTCTATTCTTCAATCATCGATGCTGACTCAGAAATATTTTGTGCTTTTTAAGTTGATTGTGGCAAATTGGATGCCCAGTACACATGTTGTGACTATTTATCTGGCACAGGTCAAGTTACTTTATGCAATTGGTACGGGTGTGAAATTCAATCTTGGCTGTCTCACTATCAAGGCAATGCTGGCTGTTGAAAGTAAGCCACGCTCTCTATTATATTTTCAATGTTTGATCTCACAGTTTTTGTATGCTAATGAAGTTCCCAGGATTGAATCGAGCATGCTTGAGTATACCCCATTTCTGTTCTACTGCAGGAGTGTAAAACTTGAACGAAATTGCATTATCTACTCTCAATCTAACAGAGGAATGACGGCGAGGCGAGCGTACGGTCTTTCGACATTTCATCTTTGTACACTTTGCAGGAGTTGTAGGAGGCACTGGCGGTGGAGCAGACGCAGTAAGAGTTACGTCAGAATTCGAAGTTGATTCTTCAATCATAGACCATATTACTTAGGTAACATCATAAAGAGGATCATTTTTTTCTTAGACGGAAGGAATATCTAGAGTGTCAATGAGCGTTGCCGAAGAAGATCTAGCCCTGATAACACTTCTGCCAGATTTCGGATTCAAAAGTAAGCGACTTAAGCGTCGCGTTGTAGCTGCTACTTTTTTCTCAAAAACTGAGGATAGAACCTTTTCCTTGTTCTTTCCCATACTCCAATTTCAATCAGTCAAAAATCAACAATGCAGTAAGTACCAAACGCAGTCAATCAAGAACCCAATCAACAATCAGTCAAAATCCAATAACAAGCAAGTATTGAGACTTCAATCGAAAATCCACCACAAACAATCAGTCAAAACTCAATCAACAAACCAGTAGGCTTCAACTTCAATCGGTCCAGAATCAACAAATCAGAGAACAATTCAGAAGCTTATAACTCAATCAGTCAATTTCATCGATAAAACCCATAGTCCAGTAGTCAAATACAATCACAAGCCAGTAAAACCCAATCATAACCTAACATTGTCAGACCACAATTTTTCAAATCTAATCACAATCAACCAGTCAACAAGATGGAGAGAAAGACAACAAAATAGAACAAACCAAGGTTGGGTTCGTAAGATGGAAGACACTGCAGCTGAGGTCGAACTAGTCTTCTCCTGTGAATCAACAACGTGGCTTACGTGATGTGAAGTAATGGCGTCGATGGACTGAAGAATTGAAAGAAATCAACGCATAAGTGGATGGCTTCGTAAATGCTGGAGTGAAGGAGATGATCTGATGAAGCAGAGAAGGACATGTGTGGTGCTGTAGCAATAGAAGGAGAGGAATGAAACAAAGTTAGGGATTTTAAATCCCTCAGATAAAAACGTTGCGTTTATTTTTTATTTTATTTTTCTTTTTTAAAAAAAATACACTAATAATGGAGGGCACAGAGTCCCAAAGTTCCTTTGAGAAGTTCAAAACTTACTGCATCAAAAGGTTTCGTGAAAATATCCGCCAACTGCTTTTCGGTAAATACATATGATAAGATGATTGTTTTGTTTTCCATAAGCTCCCGAATAAAGTGATACCTAAGATTAATATATTTTGTTTATGAATGTTGAATTGGATTCTTCGAAATATCTATTGCACTTTTGTTGTCGCATAAAATAGTCAGCTCATTTTGATCAATCCCATAGTCTTCTAACATATGTTTCATCCAAAGAAGCTGTGAGCAACAACTACCTACAGCTATGTATTCAGCCTCAGTAGTCGATAGTGAGATTGAATTCTGCTTCTTGCCGTACCAAGAAATTAGATTGTTTCCTAGGAAGAAATAACCTCCTGAAGTGCTTTTGCGATTATTTAAATTTTCAGCCTAATCTGCATCACTATATCCAACTAGATAAGATGTCGAATATGATATATAGCATATTCCAAAATCTGATGTTCCACTTACATACTTGAAAATTCTCTTGACCACTGTTAGATGTGTTTCTTTTGGGTTGGCTTGATAGCGAGCACATATACCAACACTATAGCAAATATCTAGCCTACTTGCAGTCAAGTATAATAATCTGCCGATCATGCTGCAATATAAATGTCATTAACGCTTTGCCCATTCTCATCTCTGTTTAGTTTCATTGAGACACTCGTAGGTGTTCTTGCATGTCTGGTGTTCTCAAGACCAAACTTCTTTATTATGTGGCTAGCATAATGGGTTTGCGATATAAAAATTTCATCCTTCAATTGTTTCACTTGCGAGCTCAAAAAGAAATTTAACTCACCAATCATACTCATTTCAAATTCAGATGTTATTAGCTTAACAAATTCTTCAACCATCTGTGAACGTGCAGCACCAAACATAATATCATCAACATAAATCTAAGCTATCACAAAATCAGATTTGAACTTTTTAATAAACAAAGATTTGTCAACACTACCTCGTTTATATCCTTGCTTGATAAGATATTGAGTAAGTCTTTTGTACCAGTCTCTTGGTGCTTGTTTGAGTCCATAAAGTGCTTTCTTTAGCTTGTAGACATGATCTACATGGGCTAAATTAATAAAACCTTTCGGTTGCTCCACAAACACTTATTCCTGTATAAACCCATTTAGAAATGCACTCTTTACATTCATCTGATGAAGTTTAAAACCTTTTATACATGATATGCCCAATAATAATCTGATCGATTCATGTCGTGCCACTGGTGCAAATGTTTCATCGAAATCAATACCTTCCACCTGAGAGTATTCCTGAGCTACTAGCTTTGCTTTATTCTAGGTAACATTACCCTTTTTATCTGTTTTATTCCGAAACACCCATTTTGTGCCAATTACATTAGTACCCGATGGTCTTGGCACTAATTCCCATACATCATTCCGTGCAAACTGAATCAACTCTTCTTGCATAGATGCTATCCAGAACTCATCTTGTAATGCTTCTTTAACGTTCTTTCGTTCCAATGAGGAAGTGTAGCATAAGTATCCTGCAAGTTCTCGATAATCAACCCTTTTCCTTTCTCTTGTTTTTCTTCTTTCGCTCACATCTCCAATAACATTTTCTATTGGATGTTTTCTTCGGATTCGAGATGAAGAGCCTTGATTCAAATCAGTTTCTAGTATTTTGGTTGGTTCATCATCCGAAGTAACTAAAAATTCTTCAGTTCGAGCAGTTACTTCCTCAGCAGTAATTAACTGCAAATCAGTTCCTGCGGTTACTTCTTTAATAGTAACTAACTGCAAATTTGGGCAATTCTTCACTTTTGTCTCATTGCTTGTTTAAGTTGATTTGGATGGTTGGTTGCTATGTTTCTCTTCTGCCACTTGATGATTCAATAACGATACATCATCTATCACAACATTTATGGACTTGCACTTTTCTTGTTCTTTAATTGTACACTCGATAGGCTTTACTATGAGTTGAATAGCACTTGCTTCCAAAAATATGAAAGTAACCTACATCTGACTTCTTTCCCTTCCAAAGTTCATACGACGTCTTATTCAGAAAGCTTCGAAGATACACTCTGTTGCATATGTAGCATGGTGTTTTAATCACTTCAGCCCAAAATCGCATAGACATTTTACTTCCATTCAGCATAGATCTGGCCATTTCTTGAAGTGTTCTATTTTTTCCCATTTGACACGCATTGCAAATTGATTTTCCTTCTTTGTTCATTTTGGCTAGACCCTTCACTGCCTCCAATTTTGTCAATTTATTAATGAGATCAAAATTTACGTGCCCAAGCCTCTGATGCCACAAATCAATGTCATTCTCATGAGTAGCTGACTTACACAAAATCATGACTTGCAACATGTAGCAATTGTCAGCTGATTGCTTGCTGCTCACGATACATTCGCCTTGTTCGATAAGTACCCTGCATTTGTTACTTGTAAATTTAACTAGCAAACCATCATCACAAAGTTGGCTTATACTTACCAAATTTGCTTTAATCCATCGACATGAAGCACATTCTTGAGAGGAGGCAAACCATCCAAGCCTAATGTTCCTCTATCGATCACAAAAGCTTTCTTTCCATCTCCAAAAGTCACATGACCATCCATACAATTCTGATAATCAGTTAAGTAAGCCTTTTTCCCCCGTCATGTGGCGTGAGCATCCACTATCAAAATACCAACCACGTTGCAAAGTTGCCTTCATTGATGTATGAGCTATGAGAGCTTAAAATTCACTTCTTTTTACCCAAGAAGAATTCGATACTTATGGTTGATGTTGAAATTTTTGTGGAAGGTGTATACTTTTTTGGCTTTGTTTTCTTTGAAACAACATCTGTAACAACTAATAACATCTTGGCCTTATATGCCCAACAACTCCACAAAAATGACATGTGGGTATAAATTTTCGATTCTTTTTTGATGTTTCTACCTTTTGGGCTGATCTGAACATATCAGAGTTTTCTTCATTAACTTTTGTGCCCTCACCTTTATAGCCTATGCCTTCGAAATTCCATTTAATCTTACTGGTTTCTATCAACTTATCTAGTTTTTCCGTGCCTCCATTCAACATTCTCAATTCCTTTTCAGTACTTTATTCTAGCTTTACCAAGCTTATTCGACGTCAATATCAACTTGTTTTCTAACTCTTGTATGGTGTTATTCATACAAAGATTCTCTTCCTTCAATATTTCATTCTTTTTACACGTTTTTACCCATTTTTTATACATAGCTTTGTAATCCTCATAAATATTTCTTTTTTATCATCTAGGCCACTTCCGTCACTATCATAATCTGATATTGAATCTTGAGTTGAACTGTTTTTGAAATTTTCCAATTTTCTCCCTTTTCGGCCTTCAGTTACTTCCTTCTCAATTACAGTTTAAGCAAGTAACTGGACTTTTACTATGTAAAGCAACCAGCACAGCACTATTAGCTATTTCTTCTTCACTACTATAATCACTCTCAAAATCATTCTCACTTAAGGTGTTTGTGAAGGACTTTCTTTTTTGCTTCTTCAACGTATTGACACATCCGAATTGAACGTGTCCAAAACCCTGACGTTCATGGCATTGCATTATTCTTGCCTTCGGTTCTCCCTTTTGTGTCTTAATTTATTGTCTTGAGTTGTTATTTGATGAACTTTCTCCATATTGTATAAAATCGGGTCTGTCCTTCTTCATTCTTTTCAGCCATTCACCAAAATTTCGTATGAGTAGAATCATGTCTTCATTTTCATCTAATTCATCTTCCGCATTATTCACACTTTTTCCAGTTTCTATATGTAGTGTCAATCCTTTGCTTCTTTCTTTCTTATCTCTTAAAAGATTCATCTCGAAGTTTGTAAGAATTCCAATAACTTTTTCCAATGACAGATTATCAAAGTCGTGAGCCTCTTTAATTACTGCAAGGGATCTTAGCATTTTCTTGACTCATTTCACATTGGAGTATTTCTTCCCCAATTGATGAGCTTGATTTGCTATATCTCTCAATTTTTCAAAAGTCTACAATTGTAACATCCCACCCCCGACAGGAAGGGTAAAATAGTAATTTGGCTAAGGTCGAGAGTGTTTAGGACTAATTGGAT
>JANVCQ010053935.1:0-10680 GCA_025531925.1 Erythroxylum plowmanianum
CGAACTGCGTTACCAAACGTCGACGTCTTCATTATTTTGCGTTCGTAATTTTTGATTTAATTGTGCGAAAAATAATTTGTGGATAGTCTGCGAATTAATTAACCCCCTTCGGTTTCTCATATATTACCCATTTTCTATCAAATTTACTAGTACTAAAGTCTATAACCAATTAGTTACAAGCATGTCATAACATACAAGATTACTCCGACAGTATAAGTTGCATGTAATAATTACTCTAGCTTCCGAATACAAGATTGTAGGAGTTAAATTATACAAATTACAAACTCAACGATACTTGGAATCATCAAGCTTAGTATACTCATTGGATATATGAATCCTTGATAATACAATATAATGCTTCATTAATCATGATGGAATCAGAAAGAAATTTGCCCAAAGATGTCTATGTGGAATATCTTTGTAAGTTACTAAAGTTCATACTTAACATAAGCAATATATCTACACTTAAATTCAAGCCATACGATGGTGAATGAGATGATAAATTTACAGGAAGCAAGAATCAATGAAGTGAACAACAATTACCTTTTGATCTAAAGTGAGCCACTTGTTAGTAGAATCAACTGTGACTGTACCTCCAATAAGCATATTCGTGGTTTGTCCAATCCTTCCTTCTGCCTTTAACACCTCTAGATATGAAACATAAGAAAGTGTCAAACCATAACTATCTAATTTATGTGATATAAAAAGAAGGCCAATTATATGATATCATTATATCTAATTTGTTCATAACTAATGGTTAATGAACCAAATGTTGTTCCAAAACTATAAATCTCTGTATTAAACATACTTGCATATGAACATTCACCAAAAATTTTGATATGTGCTTTTGTTATTGGAGCACAAGGTTTACCCTTAATTATATATTAGATTACAACTCTAAACAAAAAATTCACGTTTCATAGCTTTCAAAATTTGACACATAAATGAGAGAGCCCAAGAACTTTAGCCAACTCATTAACAATGATCCTTTACAAATAGCTACGTGAACTATGAAAAGGATCTTGAAATGAAAATTTTCATTTTCATTAACAAGTGTTGTCGTTTCAAAGCTGGACACCTATGTAGGCATAAAATTAGTTCCATTTAAGTACAAGCCAGAAATCACTATGATAATGTTTGCACCAACCCAGAAAAAATGAAATGACAAAATCATTTAAACCACAACACATTACTAGACCTCAATTGCTGAATCTTTGATAAACACCCTGCATATAGGAAACTTTCGTCCAATGATCACAGAATGAAAAAATTGCGCTTTGATTTGTGGTACATTATATGAAAAAACAAGGTCTCATTCATCCAATAATCATGAGTATTAGTATATAAGAAGTATAACTGTGAACAAAAAATATGTGAAGAACACAGAAAATCCACCGACAATCAATTGAAGTTTAATAGTTGTGATAATATTAAAATCGTTTGGTGCTCTTTTCAAAATTGAATCTCTCACACATCCACCCACTAAGTTAGTAGATCTTCTTTCTTGTACATTTCCTTAACTGAGTAGATTTTCTTGCACAATGAAAAGACAACCCAAATTGCAGTTGCAAATATATCTTCTTTCTTGTTAAACTCAGTTCCAAAATAAGAACCTTAATTTCTTGTTCCATATGACCCAGAAAAAATAAAAAAGAGCAAGGTCATCTAGGCACTAAAATGGTAATACTTGAACAATTAGTTGAAAATTGAAAGTGGGTAAGCGATTTCTATCCAAAAAACTAACTAGTTGTCACTACCTGGGGAAGGAATTGAAAAAGAATCCACCAAATTAACATAGAGAAGAAATGAAAGGACTGAGTGAAAATGAATTATTTTCGTTAAATTACCTAAACAATACGGTAAATAGGTACTTGAAAATGTAACGAAGATGATGTATTGGCGAGAGGTTGGAACACAAGGACAAGGCTGGAACATGACGATTGGAAGGCGACGACTAGAACATGACGAGGAGACTGGAAATGCAAGGAGGAGCTTTCTAGTCATCGCTGGAAATGCAAGAAGGACGCTGGAGAAAGCTCGAAACATGAGAGAGGATGGCGGAGGATGCTGGAAATGCAAGAGAGCAAGACGATGGAGGAGCCTAGAAATGCGAGAGAGGAGGACAATGGAGGAGGCTTCAAAAATGTGAGAGGGGAGGATGCTAGGAGACAGATATTAGGTTTCATAAATGATAAATTGTCATTTTCGTTCATAAATACTAAAATTTGCTATGCTTTCAATAAATTGTTGCTAATCTTGATTGCTCCTAATTGATCGTTTTAATTACATTTGTTGATGTTTCTTCAAATTTGTCACCAAATTCGTTTCTTTGCTTGACCTTTAGCAACGGTTTTTACAATCGTAGCCAAAAGATTAACTTTTAATGACTATTTTTCTAAAATCATAGCTAAATGTCGATATTTGGTGATGATTTTCAAAATTGTCGCCGAAAGTAAACCTTTTAACAACTATTTTCTAAAACGTCATCATCCCCAAATATCAGTCTTTAGCTACGATTTTAAAATCATAACTTTTTTCCTACTTTGTTGTAGTGATAAGAATGAGGCGCTATATATGCCTATCTTCTATCCTCTATATCTCCTTAAAACAAAAACAAAATAAACAGTTGCAACATACAAATTCTCAAAAACGTGTCTTAAAATAACTAAATAAATGAGTTAATTTCATTTCCATGTGCGTGCATCAAAGACTTGGCAGTTGGTAGACAAAATGAAAATATACGAGAATATTCAACTTTTGCTTCATTTACCACACCAACTTTATCCATAAAAAAATCACTTAATTTTGCTGTGGAGAAAAATATGCTAATTAATAGTGTGGACAAACCTCTGCTTAAGGAGATCTATTTACTCAAGAAATGTGACGGAAGATGGGAACAGGTCAAGATATGAAAACATGTCCTAATTAACATAAATTACTAAATCTCATTTAAGAAATGGTCGTATTATTATCCAATGGACTTGTAAGATTATCATTGGATAGCTTAAACCGAACATGGAATAAGACCCGCGTTTTGAATTTTTTATGATTATGATGTTAAAGTCGACCAAGCCAAAAAGGCATAAGACATTACGCATTTCTACCAAACAATGCTTCACATCTATGTTTTGCTATAAATGCCTGATGCACCCAAATTGCCTTTTAATTCCGACTCGTCTCCATCATTGTAACTCTCCGCGTTCCCTCTCCAGTACTACACATTCCATGGGCCATACGAAGAAATCAAGAGTTCTGGTAGGTATCCTTAAAGACACGACCTCGATCATCAAGGCAAATATGTCCACAAAACGCAGCAAAGCAAAGATACACATAGCCGTCCTCCGCGCCGCCGCACACGGCGTGCCTGTGCCACCTTCAGATAAACGTGTAACTTCCGTCCTCTCCTTTGGTCTAGGATCTCGTGTCACGGCATCTACATGTATTGGAGCTCTAATGGATCGATTGCATGGGACTAAAGATGCTTCTGTTGCCTTAAAATGTCTGTTCACAATTCATTCCATCATAACAAAGGGTTCTTTCATTCTTAAAGACCAGCTCTCCATTTATCCTTCTTTTGGTGGCAGAAATTTCCTTAACTTATCACAATTTCGCCGCGATTCTGACCCTGAATCATGGGAATTGTCATCATGGGTCAGATGGTACGCGGCTGTCATAGAACAGAACCTAATGGTTTCAAGATTATTAGGTTATTACTTATGTTCTGATGCTGGCAAAAACCTTAAAGAGGAGATAGTCCAGGTTTTGTTGAGCAAAGATTTATTGAGAGAGATAGATGTTCTTGTAGATTATGTAGAAAGAATCTGCGAGGCCCCCGAGTCATTGCATCTTCAGAGGAACATCTTGGTTTACGAAGTGGTGAGATTGGTCAGCGAAGATAACAGGCTAGTTCAGCGAGAAATCTGTCTACGAGTGAAGGAACTCAGAGACAGACTCCCGAGTTTGGGTCCGGACGAGTTGGCTCAGAGAGTGTGCGTGTTGCAAAAGTTGGAAGGTTGTAAAGAGAGGTTATTTATGTTGTTTGTGAACAGAAGTAGAAACGATGAAATGTGGGAGTTGATCAAGGAGACGAAGATTAAGATAATAGAAATCATGAAGATAGAGTCAAAGGCTTTGGTTAAGCTTGGAAGTACGGACGGCTGTGGAGAGTTTAATCGTTTTAGGGAACGATTTGTCATCGAATCGGGACATCTGGGGCGGTTCAGAGCCGACAATAAGTGGTCAGCTATGGATCTTGTTCCTTTAACTGTAAAGACAGCTGTATGACCACTTTGTTTCTTTCTTTTATATTCTATTGTTAAGATTAAAGATGGTAAGCATAATTTGATGATTCATTCTATTTCTTTAGTATCTGCTTTTAGTCATACCACAAAGTTTGTGCTTCTTTTCTCAATTATAGTGTTTCTATATCATTTTACATTGACCAACTACCTATGCTAAACTTTTTAAGTTGCCATTCAAAAATTTTAAGATGCCGTTGGTGGTGATAATGGCGACAAAACGGCTATGAAGATGCATGACCCATTTCCAATTTGTTTTTCGACACTATTAAAAGTGAATTAATTAAAGGCACATAAATTGCTTTCCACCCAATTAAAAACGTAAGAGTTTTTAGGATTTAAAAACAAAAAGCCTATAATTTAGTCATAGGGTGATATCCTTATAAAGTAGTTGTTTTCCCTTTTAATGATTATATATACCTAATTGTGTACGATGAATAAATGAAGTTTAAGAAGAAGGAAAAAAAGAAGTAAGACTATCTAAAACTGGAAGTTTAAGGCTGTCGAAGTCCTCCTTGGGATCTGGTACTGAGAATCAGACTGCTTATCTTATGTGCAGCTTGAAGTTCCACAAATGTTAGCTTAGGATAGTAAGGTGCTTGCGCTCTCTCTCCATAAAAGGGGGAAATAAAACATGATAAATGACGCTGCTATGACTTAAGGAACCTACACGGTTGTTCAAGTCTATGTTGTTCTTAACTTCTTATCAGCCGTCGTTATTAGCTTTGACTATTCTCAAATACGGACTTGACAAAAATAAAAAATCCTTAAGTAATTTTGTGATTGAAAAGAAATGAAATATGGAAATTTTCCCAAAATCAGAAGTTCCAAGATAAAGAGGAACCAAATTATAAAAATACTGTTAAATGAAAGAGAAACCTACATCTCTATTCTGTTAAAAACTCTCCACTGAATAATTAGCCCGAACTAAAGACTTAAAAAAGTTTTACCAGCAACATGTTCAGTACTAAGGGGGTTGTGCTTCTGGCTGATCACGTGGTCCTTGTACTTGACCATCTCCGCACTCGATGGAGAGCATTTTCGGCCTGCAAATGCACCAAAAAGAAGTGTCGGCTTATAGTATCTTATACATCTAGTAGGTTTTAATTTAAAATCAAACTATATTACAAGTTACCTCCTTTTGCCAATCACATCTTATAATAATGATGGCCAATATCACTGTCTGGACAGCAGTACCACCAAAAATCATTCCACCCCAAATGCCCTGGTTGTATTAAAACAACAACATTATTATTATTATTCCTCTTTCTTTAACGCTCAAGCTCAACATTAACGAAAATAAAATCCAAGTAAACAACTGTGTCTGGACTCACTCCAACTCCTAAATTGAAGACCCATCCCATTAGAAATCCAAGTGGGAGACCAACAATGTAGTAGCAGCCCAAATTTATATACGCAACTTTTGCTTGCCATCCTGATCCAACCGCCACTCCTACAATTACGTACATATCACTCTTTAGGCTACGTATAGCATAACCGAAAGTTCTGAGGTATTAATGTATTCAATTTATGCAACAGCAGGAACAAGAAATCACCCGATAGAACTGGTTGAACGCTGTTAAGAAGAATAGTGACGGCTAAAAGGTACGCGAGTTTATTAACCTCCTCAAGGACATTGATACTGGATGTGAACATTAATGCAAATCTGTCCTGTAACACCATTATAAGTACACAAAAGACCAGTCCAATTATAGTTGATTGTAGCACTGACACCTTTGTTGCGAATTCCGCTGCCTTTCCGTTCCCAGCCCCTAACTCATTTGCGACCCTCACACTGGATATGCCATGACCGGAGTTAATTGCATTGGATCAGGAAATCTTTGAGCAAATCTCAACCATATCATTTAAACGAATACCATGAGTTACATATCCTCTTAACCTTTTTGTTTTACCTCAATTTTTCTCATTGAAATTTGTTGCCCCAACACAATCAATAGATAGGAATGGTCAGTGGAGCAGATAAAGAAATTGAAAAAAGGGTACAAGTGTGTGATAATACCCGGTAGCTGCCAAGAAGGCCAAAGGAATCATGAACTCCCACCCGTTGATATTCATGCTGCAAGTTCAATATTCAAAGAATTTGCATCAAATTGAAAGAGAGAGAGGATTGTCAAAAGTACACATATTATGTTGACACATTTTTCCTTGAAAATACAGTCTAATCAATATAATATTGGGGGAAAAGAAGTCGAGTGGAGCGGATGTGATCATAAGTAATATGATCCTCGCCTTAGGCGCTGCATTATAACTAATTTTCCACACCGAGTTTTCAAGTCCGGTTGTTTGTAAAATTTTGGAAGTTTTTTTTTTCAATTCATTATAAATGTGGCAGAGTAAAATCAAAATGTCAACTGTAACTTATATAACAGCAAAGTGCATGCAACTCTGAGTTACTGCTAAAGTAAGAAAAATCACCATCTCCTACCAGATGGATAGAGCATCCACAGCGAGCGTGGCATCCTCTAAGTGCCCTGTCATCAAAATCAATATTCGATAGTACCAATTCTCCAAGCTGCATGCCAAAAGAAATGCAAACCATCAAAATTTTGTTCAATTAATCCATTAATTTTTTCTTATTGAAATTTTAGTAATCTATGTAATCCAATTTTTGAGTTAAAATACTTTATTGTTTATCAATAACCCTCTTCGAAAAATTTTGAAAGTGCAAGCCAAAATTAATAGATGTATTATTCCTTCTGCAGCTTTCCTTTAACTTAAAAGATAAGTTTAGACTAATTATAAAATTGTGTCATAATATTTAAATGCCATAATAAGTGACACATAATTCAATATAATCAAATAAAAAGTTGCTGTTTTCTGATTCTATGAAATCTAACAATAATATATTATCTAACATTCAACCCTAATATAAACATATTTCAATTTCAATTTACTAACCATATATATGAATAGCCTTACAAAAAGTACAATTTGAACTAATACTTATGCTTAAAATATGAGGTGAACTAACAATTTTGCACCCAAATTTGTAGTAAGTGATAAGGCTTTGGTTAATGGAATGTAATATAATTAAATGTGATATCATTATATTGTATAGAATAAAGATTTATAATGAAATGGAATAGAATAAATACAAAGTAAGAATTTCATATTATATCTCATTACATTCTAAATAATAAAAATGAGAAACTTCTGATTTAGGAGATTTAGGATGAGATGTAAAACGATAAACAACTTTTTAGTATATTATATTATAAACTCATCTTCTAAATAATATTTTACTATATTACATTATGAACATTTCCATTCCTTCTAAACAATAACTTTTTAATATTACATCTATTTACATTCCATTCCATTGTAAATCATTCTATTCCATTTGTCCAACCAAACATAAACATACCCTATTTGTTTACGACATCAGTTGGTAAAAGAATAATCCTAGCATTATTCTAATAATGTAAAGCTTAAGAGTCCAATTTAAGGAGGCAAATCAGTACTTCAATTTTCCTTTTCAAGTTTAAATATAATCCAAAAAAGCTGGAGTTGGAGGAATGGAAAAGAAAGATAGAGATACCAAAGCATGACACCAGAAGCAGCCGAGAGTTTGATAAAACCCCACAACTCAGAAAAGGCCTGAGCAGAAAAACCGGTCCAAGTCAGTGGACACCAACCACACACAGCATAGACACCCATCGCAACCGCCAGAAACCACCACGATATATCTAACGCAATCGCCGCACCAACCACTCCAAAACCTAGTGGATAAACAAATAGCCAACTGGTAAACAAGTTGACCCCTAAACCCACCAGATTAACCCAGGCTATGACTTGGTTCTTTAGCTGGCACTGCAGGAACCTCTGTAATGGGAACTGAAATGCAAAGCTAAAGTGCAACGGAATGAGCCACAGAGCCACCACACCACTCTCCTCAGCCACATCATCGGGCTGACCCATCAACTTAAGGAGCGGAGTGGCATAAACGTAAAATGGCAATAGCAGGAAGCAACATAAGAATAGGATAAGCCATGATCTTTGCATGTAAATTCCCAACATATGATATCTTTTTGCACCAAATGCTTGGCCACATAACGTCTCCAACGCACTCGCCATTCCTAACTAATCATTAAAATAATAACACTTTCAAATAATCACATAATAATAATAATAATAATAATAATACAAACAAACAAACAAACAAACAAGAATTAACAGTAAGAAAATGAAATATTTAGTAATTACAAGGAGGCCAAAATTGAAGCCGACGATGACAGTGTTGGCAATGGAAATAGCGGCGAGTTGAACATCTCCAAGATGGCCAGCGAAGGCTTGTGTGATGATGTTCATGGAGTAGGCGACCACCCTGCTGAATATAGCAGGTCCCACGATTTCCCATAGCTTCTTCGTTTCAATCCAGAACCTTGAAGCCAAATCCTTTTTCTCGTCATCATTATTTTGGCCTTCAATTTCGGGCAGCAAGGGTACATAGAGATCAACATCTCTATTGCTTGTCATCAAGAAATTGTTTCAGTAGAGGAAGATTGAACGAGGGAGAGAGAAAGAGAGGAAAGTGTAGAGCTGAAGTGGTTAGACTGTTATGTTCTATATGCCGCGAGAGAAGGGCAAGTGAGAAGATGTCTCTCTGAACTTGGTAAATCTGATGTGTGCTTACGTTTTACCTTATTTCCGAATTTCAAGAACATTATAGTATGCAATACGTCTCGCATGGCACTACATTTTCATATACTTATCGTTAAATATGTAATTATTTTCGGCTTTTCATTGACTTTTCTATTTTCTTAACATGTTTTTGGTGTGTCATCAATTAATGTCCGGCAGATCTCATTCAGTTGTTCCATTTCATTTTGCTACTTCATCTAATTTTCAGATTTCATCACTTCTCACCACTTTATGTCATCTAATTTCTGGAAACTTTATCGTTCGTCTATCTCTGTTCTCAAGTAGTTGTCTCGTGCTTGTGGTGCATATTCCCAGGAGGCATCTTTGACAACTTAAGACATGAGACTCAACTGATATAGACGCATATCCGTTAATCTATCACTGAAATTCGTTAGGGGAATAGAAGTTCGGTTGGTGGCAACGCTTGGTTCAGATTTAGAAGACGTGTTCGGATGTTCCTATGTAGAGTTGGATAGCCTTGCTTTCTCATTACCAATTGTCTTCGCAATGGAACTTGGAAATTCATAAGTAGAGTCATTGTAAGTTCTATATGGGCTCATTTGGATCCGATCCGATTTCTTCTCAGACTTTCCCAAAATCCTTCAATGGATTGGTCAGTATGCATATTGGCATGCGTATTGCAATAAACGAACAATTAACAATGTAATAATATATTACTTACGTGTTTTCGAGAGTTATTATACCGGTCGTGGGAGGTCCGACTCCAGCATATCCATCGCAAGGGTAACCAGTGTGCTGATCTCCTCGCCGCTTTAGCTGCTGCTTCTCGGTCCGGGATTCAGTACATTCAGGTTCCACCGCCGTGTCTTCGCGATGTTTTACTTCACGATGCGACTGGGGTGGCTCACTCCCGCGGCCTGCGTTCCGCCGCATCCGGCAATGTGCCGCTTTCATAGTTTTTTAATGTTCTACTTTCCCTTGTAATATATATATATATTACTTACATGTTTCAAATAAGATAAATTAGTGACTTACATTCATGCGGTCAACTAAATCTAATTAATTGACAATATATGTCAATTAATACGAGTAAGTTCTTAAAGAAAATTTTTAAAAATATTCGATTCGAAAATTCAAACTCATAAATTATAACAATAAACGTTCTTTTATTTGCAACGATATGAATGGTTTTTCCGTCGTTAATACTTACTTTTCTTGTAGTGAGTTCATCTCAATACAATTCGGATTGTCCAAGCTATATGTTCTACATTTAATCTACATTTAGAGCAGTTACATGTGAAGATTGCATTTTTTCATGGAGATCTTGAAGAAGAAATTTACATGCATCAACCAGAAGATTGAACAAAAACCAAGGAAAGAGAAATTAGTTTATAGGTTGAACAAATCTTTGTACAGTTTAAAACAGGCGCCAAGATGTTGATACAAAAGATTTGATTCTTTCATAATGAGTCGTGGTCCTTCATAATGAGTCGTGGATTCAACAGATTTATTGTACACCATTGTACATATTTCAAGAAGTTTGGTAATAATGACTTCATTGTATTATTGTTATATGCCAACGATATATTGGTTACAAGCCCCAATAAGGATCATATTCAAGATTTGAAGGGTCAATTAACTGGGGAGTTTGAAATGAATGATTTAGTGTAGCACCCCCTTATCGTAGAGTATCCACCGGAACACCTGTAGGTCATCCCGGCACATATTCTACGATAAGAGAGCACTACCGACAACAACT
>JANVCQ010053966.1:0-10679 GCA_025531925.1 Erythroxylum plowmanianum
TTTGCTTCTGAATTTGCCCATTCCACAAACTCATCAATTTGCCATTCCGAGTCTGAAAATTTCTAGATTTAAGATCTGCAAGGACCTCAACGAAACCTAATTCCAGAACAATAATAAAAAAAGTGCCAAAAAAGAAAAAACAAAACTCACTTAACGTTCTAGGTATTGGACTTTGATTTACCTCTTGTCATCGCGATTCCTGCAAGTCAAACCGCAGATCAACTACAAAAACTCTGAAAACAAATCAAACAAAGTGGAAATCGATGAAAACCTATACAAAACCGAAAAGGAACTTACCGGTGCGATTAGGCAGAGCTGTGCTTCGAGTTTTAGAGAGAGAGTTAGAGAGAGATGAGAGGAATGGAAAAGAGTGAAGGGGGTTATTTGTTAGGGACCGAAAAGTGAAGAAGAGAAAGAAACCAGAAGAAGAAACATGACAGAAGAAAGTAGCAAAATGGTGGGAAATGAAGAAAGTAGCAAAATGGTGGGAAATGTATACTTTCAAATATTAATTGAACAAACTGTGATGTTTTCTTAAGAAAAACGTCGCCGTTTTTATTTTGCGACGTTTTATTGAAAAAATATCGCAAAAATTATGACAAATCTGTGACGTTTTATAAATACGTTGCAAAAAATTAGCTTTTTTTATGACGTTTTTTAAACGTCACAAAAAGACTGAACAATTTGTGATGTTTTTTTAAAAAATGTCGTGAATTGTATATATTTGTTGTAGTGAATGATGATAGTAAAGAAGCCTTTAACAAGTTGAAAAACATATTAGTTTTAGCCCCCATTATCCAACTACTTAAGTGTGAGTTACTGTTCAGAATTATGTGTGATGCAAATGACAAAACTATAGGAGCTATTTTGGGACAATGAGTGGATAAAATGCCTTATGTTCTTTATTATACATATATGGCCTTAAATGATGCCTAGAGAAATTAATCAACAAAGGAAAAAATGTTGTTAATGGTAGTTTTTTTGTGGAAAAATTTTGATCTTATTTGTAAAGTACTAAATTCATTATTGTCTCATATCACATAACTTTTAAATAATTGTTGTCAAAGAACATGGTAAAACTCATATTGATGATGTGGGATTTTATTGCTAAGTGAATTTTATTTGGAAATCAAAGACAAGAAAAATGTGAAAAATAAAATGACAGATCATTTAAGCCACATATCTCATTTTTGCACAAACTTTGGTTTATAAAAAGAATTCTTGGATAAGCAACTATTCTCTACGAGTATCCAGTTTCCATGTTATGCAAATATAGTAAATTATATCCCTACTATTTTTTTAATCTATAAGTCTATCAAAAGTTTAAAGGGATAAGATCAAGAGTGATATTAAGCACAATGTATTGGATGATTCGTATTTTTGGAAGTATAGTTTTGATCAAGTAATACAAAGATGTGTACCTAAAAAATGAAATCTCATTTATCTTCACATTTTTCCATTCATATGTTTATAGAAGGCACTTTGGTGCTAAATGAATAGCAAAAAAGACTTTAGAATGTAAAGCTTGTGATCAATGTCAAAGAATAGGTAATATCACTCAAAGGAATGAGATGCCACAAACTCCAATTTGGTTTATGAAATTTTTAACACTTGGGCCTTTAATTTTATAGGACCTTTTCGACTTTTTTAAATTTTTTTTACATTTTATTAGCTATTATAAGGCCACCTAAACTGATGATTCCAAAGTGACTGTAGGTTTTCTTAAATCTATTACTTTTTATAGGTTAAGAATCCCACATGCCCTAATCATTGATTAAAGCAAACATTTTTGCAGCCAAACGGTTGAGATAGTCTTTAAAAAAATAGAGTGACTCATAAGATTGGTACATCATACCATTTATAAACAAATAGGCAAGTTAAAGTTTTGAACAGAAAAATCAAATCAGTCATCAAAAAATGGTTAGACTAATGTGAAAAGATTGGAGCTTGTGACTTGAATATGCACTTTAAGGTTACCCAATAGCTTATTAGACACCAATTAGTCACCATATAGGTCAATATATAGTTAGTTTTACCATCAACTTGTTGAATTAGAACACAAAGCATTTTAGACTATTAAGCAGTGCAATATGAGTTTTTATTACCCAAAAAGAATTATCTATTGGATAAAATGTTCTCCTTTATCATTATAAGATTTTATTCTTTCCAAGTAAGTTATGATTTTCATAAATTTTACCCTTAATCATAACTAATGTATTTCTATATGGTGTTGTTAAAATCCAAAGCAACTCTACCTCTAAATGTTTTAAGGTTAACAAACATTAACATAAACCATACTATAAAAATGTAAACGTTACAATAGTGGAGGAAATGGATTTAACTGATCTAATTTATTCTTAATAATGAATAACAACACCATCAAGCTAATTAAACAAACGCGCTCCTAGGAGGCACCCTAAGTTCATCTTTTGTTTTATTTAATTTAACATTGTTTAGGTGTTACTTGCCTTTAGGACAAAAGGGTACATAAGTTAGATAGAATTGAGAAAGAAAACTAAGGAATTCAAGATGTCTTTGAGGACACAACCATATGGAAAAGGAAACAACTGTGTTAACCCAGACACGACTATGTATGAGGGAAAGTGTATCAATATATAAACACATAGGGAATTAAGGGATCATATTTCAATTGAACATGCTTATGTAGAATTATACATGAATTTGTAGGCAATAGAGATGCTCATATCCTCTAAAGCATATGAATATCTGTAAATGTATGGAGATTGAGGATATAATTCAAAAAAATAAACTTGGCACTAGAGACTCGTTGAAATTCCCTATATCAGATGTGAGATATAAGCTCTTTCTTACTACAAATGAAAACCTTGATCATCTCTACTTCAAATGTAAATTCTTCTAAGTTTTATGGTATAATATTATATTACTCTTTAGCCTATAGTGCAACTATTTTAACTAGTTTGATATAGTTCACTAGGTATCATAATTAAAATTCCATACCAAAGGACATCAAAAAATGTTCAGATTGTCATTTGGTGCTTTGGTCTATTGTACATGGATCACTAGGAAAAAATGCATATTTAGCAATGATTCAGTCTGCATTGAGAATTTACTCCAAAACATGTTATACAAAGGGAGGTCAATTAATATAAATCATAACATGGAAAATACATTGAGATTTAGTCCCTCATTTCTCAATTTATGAAACCTGTAATTATGAAGCTTAACTACCCAAAAATGTTCTTCCTTACGTCCCATATATCCTTGTTTGGTATATTTATTAAGGATCTCTTTAAATCTCATTTTAAAGTTATAGATTTTACTGTATCTTTGTAGCTCTTATGTCCTTCAATTTAGTCAAGTGTTTAAGCCTTATAACCCTTGACTTTGTTGACTTTTGAGCTTATTAGTGCATTTTATTTAACTTTCAAAAGAAAATTGCAAGCATTTTGATTCAGTTTTAAGATTAATATATTACGATTGAGAAACTATATGTACAAATAGATTGTGGAAAAATAAGGGTTACATAGAATCATAGAAATAGGACCACATAAATCTTCTAGGTGAAAGTCAAATCTAATGAAGAAATTTATAACATAAGTTAATGTTTTCTCAAAGTTTTGATTAGAAAAAGATTTCAACCAATCAATGTAAGGATAGGAGTTATATTGCTTGATAAAAAATATAATTTTAACTTTAAAATTTCTACCAATTCAAAGAACTAAAATTATTAATTGAATTAATAAAACTCCAATCATAGAAAGATTATAAGAGGATTCTATGTTTGGACCTTGTTTATTAATTAATTATCTCATTTTTGCTTGTTGGTTTGAGTTATTATTATTTTAGACTAGTAAGTTTAGTTCAGTTGACTCTATTTTATAAATAAGTCATATGTCTTCTTATATTAGATAATACAAAGATAATTTCATATATACTTATAGTTTTAGTGAGAATAACGCTCACATTTATTAGATTATATTGTAAGAATGATCAGTACACTTATCTAATTAATCTTTAACATTGTTGGATCATAAAATATAACAATCAAATATAAATTCTCATTTTTATATAGTTAAAATCTAAAACTGCCAACACTTTTGTAATACTGCAAAATATTTGCTATATTTAATTTTCTTCAATAATTTTACATTCATTTTCAACTGCTTGGTTTAAACACAATTCTTTTCCTCCACACTCCATCAGCCATATAATTTTCATTAACTTTTTATCAACTTCCCAAACATAAGATCTGCCATAATTTTTTTATTTTTAGTAACTGATAATAAATACTATTAATGAAAGAGAATATACAGTGAAGTGATATTCAAAACGGACACCTCTACAGAGGGTGAGGACACTAAATAATCCTTGTCATTGCCAATTCCTTCAGAAGATTGAAAGAAGACCCTCTATAAACCAACTACATGGGTTACAATGTTAGGGGCCTATACTACATAACATAAGCTAAGTTATTATCTTTCATTATTCCTCCTCTTCTGAGGGGAAAGGTAGTCTATTAGCCCTAAGATGAGTTATAAAGAAATTCCTTTAGCCATTTGATGATCACGTAATTTCATAAATCCTAATTTGTTTTAGTTGCTGGGTTGAGGATTTCTCTGCAATGTTGTCCCTCCTAGTATAGAAAATACTCACACTTTACATAAGATCCTTTTTATATTTCCAAATATGAATGCCATAAAATAAAATGTAGTTGCTTGACATAAGTGAACTCTTCTCAAAAGTACTCTAATTTTGAAGTCAAATAAGATACAAGTAAGTCTAGTTGGAAGTATTTATTATGCAAGTTTGATGCCCCTAAACATCAAAGCCCGCTTCCCCAAAAACCATGTGTAAAAGCTAATGTTTATCTTAAGAAACATATATATGGACAATCTAACGTAAGGTCTTGGTTGTTGACTAAAACCTATAGCACTTAACGATACCTTAGTTACATATCCCGGATCGAATGTGAAAGGGCAATAAACGAAAAAATGTGAAAAATACTTGATTTTAATTTCATAACTTCAAATGAGCTTTCCGAAGCTGAAATGAGCACGAATCCCCCATTGTCTTCACAAGAACTGCTCATTGGAATGCGGTCAACACCTTTCTACAATTTTCTCAAAATGCAAGCTCTCTTAACCAGCTAGAGAATCCTTATGTTAATGAATGATAAAAACAACTGCAGGAGACCTTAAAAGTTTATATATAGCATCCATATCGAGCTTCCTCATCAAGGGCCCGATATAGGTCTGGTCTACACTGTTAGGAATCCATTTTTTACCCAAACTTTGACCCATTGATTTAATCATTTATTGGGCCACTTTATTATCTTCATCTGGATCAAATTATGTAATTTAAATCGATAAGTTATTCAAAAATGAAAAAATACAATTAAATATTGTCCATCTTTATGGGAAGAGTAAAAAATATCCAACATTCTCCCCCTTGAACAATACTTACTTTCAGTATTGACTCAAATTTAAAATAGTTTAAAAAACTCAGTTAAGTCACGCTACTGTATTAGTTGACTAAGGTTAAAAACAAAAAATTTGATCCAAAGATAATGGAAGTCCATTGTTCTGTCCTGCAAGGCTTTCGATACCAAAAAGCATCAAATGCATGTGTCATGTGTGACATAGATCTAATACAATCACACATATCTAATATCTCACCAACATGAATGGGAAAATGGAATGTGGCAAATTAGGATGAAACTTGTATGATCTAAATTATATCATCTTCATTTGTAGGTTTGGATTTCTCTAACTTATGCTAAATCGTATATGCTAAATTGTATTAGATAAAATCCTATTTTCTCTCACTGAATGTTAAACAGCATTAGAGAAAACTTGTTTCCTATCATCAAATTCTAAATATTATTAGAGAAAACCTTTATGTTCTCTTACTAAATGCTAAACTATATTAGAGAACCTTTATAAGACTAAAACTTATATCCCTCTGTGTCATATCAAACTTTATGGATATCCGTATAAAGCTATATGAGTCTTTATGAGATAGGCTTAAGGCCAATCTATGCATATGCCCAATGACTTTTAAATGCTTAAGATTGACACAAATCAATAACATGTATTATCAAGAATAAACGATGACCATCATTTTGATGAACCACCATACTATCATAATACATCAAATGTATAGATGTAAAAATATATATGAAGCAAACATAATGACCCCATAACTAATAATGTCTAAAGAGTTCAAAACACTCATATGTATACTTGTCTTACAAACACAAGTGGGCAAAGTCCTTTTGTTAAAGGATCGTCATACAGTTCCTTAGTCCTTAAATACTCCAAACTTTAATGTCACCATTTCAATATCAACTCCTTTATGGTCAAATAATTGACCTCAAAATGCTAAGACCTTGTGATATTCAATGTTGTTATTAAACAACATAGCAACAAGCTTATCATAGTACGACCGAATGGGTTTAGCCACTGAATCAACCATAGATAACTTAGAAATCAAGTTTCTAAGCCAAACTGTTTGTGAAGTAGCCCTATAGCATACACTTTATATGCATGGTCAAGGAAATCACCTGTGTTTACTTGACACACACTTCCACGACATTGTATCATCTGCAAACATAAAACTGTAACCTTAAATGGACCTTTTATCATCTAGACACATAGCTAAAATCTGAATCTGAATTCCCTATGAGGTTTACCCTATTGACTTTTCTATATGTCAACATATAATCTTTAATTATCTTCAGTAACTCAACATTTTCTTGACTACATTCCAATTACTGGACCCCGCTTCTGAAGCCCAGCATTTGGAGACAATTGACAATCAAATCACATTGTAAATTTTCTTAAACATTTAAAGTGTATGCAAAAAATCAATAATCAAATCGGCCCAATCTATTTAAAATAATTTTAGTAACAAATATGTAAACATTATTGAACACATCAGAGTTTCAGTAATCACTTGGGCCCATTTCAGAACACAATGTTTGTTTTCATAATATCTTTACAGTTAAAAAATGACCCCTTTGCTTTAATACAAATACAAAATACAAAATACAAAATACAAAAGATACAATTGAATGTCTATGCTTAAAATGATTCTAAAATACAAAAAGTTCCTAAACTAACTTAATTACAAAAGTCTTTAACTATCTTCGAGTTCCAATGCCTTACAAGGATTGCTAAACTTCTCTTTCTGCACCTGAGGAGGGAAGTGTGGGGTGAGCTACACAGCTCAGTGGCTAATATATTCATAGCCATTGGTATATATATATATATATATGTCTAGCAATTCTAGCATTTATACTTTATTCAAGCAATTTAAACATTCATCAAATTTAGCTCAAATCACATAACCGCTCATAACACATAACACTCAATATGTTTTATACTTGACAATTTAAAATGCAATGCACAAATCAATGGCTTGAGGGTTCTGTGGAACAAAACAGAACTGAAGTTTACTATGTGAATAAAACGAGTCCATTTTTTGGATCTCGTGGGCCACAAGCGGGCAGCTGGGAGAAAGTTTTACATCGACGTGCACGTGACTATGAAACTGTTCCTCTCTCGCTCAAACAAAGCACATAATCAATGCTCAAAATCATTTTATCAAAATGAAATACTTTCATAATTTTCATGCTCTTTCTTCTTTCCATTCAAAACAAAATGCCACGATACAATTCAATGACATAATATTGATCAAAATCACAATTTAATTATATCAATGTATCATGCTTCTTTCACGGTATAGCATAATCAAAAATCATCATGTAGTTTTCAACATGTCAATTTCAAAAAATTTAACACATATTCACACATAGGCAAAAATTTTCCCAATCACACAATAACTATAAATACATTACCCACCTAATTCGTTTGGAAAAATCCAAGTCAAGGTTATCTTTTTCCTTGCTCTTGGGTAGGATTCTCTTGGTTCCCTAAAACAAACCATGTTTCATTCATAAAATCCCAAAAGACAAAATCACTAAAATTGATTCTAGAATACTTAAACTCAAGCATTTCTAAACTCCATGGACTAAAATCCTTCCAAAAATCCAAAAGATCCAAAATAGTCTTACCTTGATTCTTCACCAATTGAAGAGATCTTTAGCTCAAAAGGAAGCTCTTTTCTTCCTTTACCTTTTTCGCTTCTTGAACAGCTCCAAAATCTCTCTTGAAGACTAAGAAAAATTAAACCCTAGCCTGTTTTCTCTTCTTTCTCTCCTTCTCTTCTTATTTCTCTCTCTTCTTGATGACATTCTCTCTTTTCTCTTAAATTTTCATTCTTCTCTTCTGCTTATCCTTCCATTAACGTTTTTCTTCTTCATTTATAAGCAAACCAACACTTCTTCTTCCAATTATGCCCTTATTGATTGAGAATTGCCCCATTTGCCCTTCCATTTATGCCTTATGTCTTTTATACTTAAATATCTTGCTAAAAGCATCCTTGAATATTTTGACATAACTCTTTCTTCTAGAAAAGTGTTCTCCCTTGTCTTAAGTTTCCAATGATACCAAAATCAATCCATTTGGTTTAGAAATCTAAAAGTTAGGGCTCAAACATTTTCGGATTATTCTTATATTGAAACAGTACACTATACTTAAATTCCCCCAAAAAAATTGAAATTCTTAAAGACTGAAATAGATTTCAACTTCTGCGTACCATTTGTAGCTCCATGTCTCTAGTTTATCTTGAAACTAGAATCATCTTATTCGGAGCTCTACCGGTCCAGAAATTATCAAAATACTGAAATATGTTTAGTAAAATATCCAATTCCTACTCTTCCTACCGATACCCTTACTTTGATTCAAATCCACCTTTCTCAAATCAATACCAAAATGCTATCAAAACCTATAGAGGGATAGAAAAATTTGTTAAGAAACTATTGGTTCAAGAATCACTTCATTTGGAGGTCGGATAACAAAATTATAACTGAAAGAATCAAACAAGATTTGGTCCTCAATCATATTGAACTTGTCTTGGGACAAGTGGCATAACTTTCACTAGAGATGTTGGATTAGGATTATATTACGACTATTTCAAAGAGGACTTCAATATCTACAGCTTTGAAGAAGGCCTTGAGGTTAGATTGTATCACCTAAAGGACCAAAATTGACCAAACAATAGGATTAGATGAAGCCAAAGGAAAAAGCAGACGAATGGAAAAAGACAAATGAATGGGGAAATTATTATAACTTCCACTACAGATATAAGATCAGGTGTTCTTGATGTGGTTCAGAAGAGAACTTCAAGATATAAAACTTTCATGAAGACCTTAAAGAGAAATTCTATCATTTAAAGGGTCAAAAGTAAGACAAAAGATAGGCATAGACGAAGTCAAAGGAAAAAGCAGACAAATGGAAAAAGATAGACGAATTGGGAAAATTGCTATAACTTTCCATAAAGATATTGGATTAAGGTTTTCTTTAGATAGTTAGAAAGAGAACTTCAAGATATACAACTTTTATGAAGACCTCAAAGACAGATTATATCTTCTGAAGGATCAAAAATAGACCAGAAGATAGGTACAGATGAAACCAAATGAAAAAGCAGAAGAATGGAAAAAGACAGACAGATTGGGAAAAATGTTATAACATTCCCTACAAATATCATATTAAGGTGTTTTTTAGATGGTTCGATAGAGGACTTCAAGATATATAACTTTCATGAAGACTGCAAAGATAGATTCTATCTTAAGTGGGTTGAAAAACATGGACCAAAATATAGGTACGAATGAAACCAAATGAAAAAACAGAAGAATGGAAAAAGACAGACAAATTGGAAAATTTGCTATAACTTTCCTTACAGATATCGGATTAAGGTGTTCTTTAGATGGTTCGAAAGAGGACTTCAAGATCTACAACTTTCATGAACACCTAGAAGACAGATTATATCCGTTGAAGGGTCAAAAATGAAGTAGAAGATAGGCCAGATGAAAAACAAAAGAAGTAAAACACAGAAGAAGCAAAAAGCAGAAGAAACAAAACGCAGAAGAAGACACGTTAGCAAACACAGAAGAAGACGCGTCAACAAAACACAGAAGAAGACACGTCAGTAAAACATAGATGAAGACATGTAAGCAAAGCAAAGGAGAAGACACATCAGCAAAATACAGAAGAAGACGTGTCAACAAAACACAGAAGAAGACACGTTAGCAAAACACAGAAGAAGACGCGTCAACAAAACACAGAAGAAGCAAAAAGTAGAAGATACATCTTCCCTTATAAGGACCATAACTTTCTCCCCAGAAGTCCAAAAATTTTGTACTATATATCGTTGGAAAGCTAAAAGAAAGACCTACAACTTTTTAGAAGACATGTTTCTCTAACTCAGCGTATAACAATTTAAAATTTCCCTTGAATTCAAAATACATACTTTACATTCATCCACCAATGTACTACACCCAATTCCCAACATCATGACAAATTTTGAAATTCTTAAAGACATAATTTAAATTCGATGTCTTCATAAGAAATGCATTCATATGTTTCTAGTTTAATCCAAAGCAAGAATGGGCTCCCAATGTCTCGGGGCAGTTCCTCTGCCAGTCATAGTAGACTGGGCTCCCAATGTCTCGGGGCAGTTCCTCACTAGGTGCTCCATCGAGCCACACCTCAAGCAGGTTCCAGACAGCCATCGGCATTCTCCACTGTGCCTCTTACCACAATGCTCACAGTCTGGGACAGTCTGTCCTGACCCTC